>JAFMSR010000003.1:14421687-14452153 GCA_022818135.1 Saxidomus purpurata
GGCGACCGTCACAAATAACAGAGCAAGAATTAGAAGGGACGGACTCAGACAGTATAGTATCGGCTTTCACTACAAGTATACAGGAGCTTTGTGGAGACAATGAAACAACACCTAGTTACAGCAACTTCAGGGAACAGCTGTGGAAAACCATGCAGGAGTTTCCCGAGAAATGCTCAGGAAAATCTAGAGTCTTTGTTCCGTTGCTCTTTAAATTTCTTAAGTAAGTATTTTTGCAGTAAGACAAAATGTCAGATCTTTTTTGTGTACATTGACGTGGTGTTAAAATGCTATACAAGCAAAAAAGACTATCTGTAATTACTTTGATAAGTTAACATTATTGCGAGGATAAGATTAGGGATGACCAGCAAATATGTCTGTTTGCTGGTTTGACAACAGACACATTTAACGTTCTTACTATCAGACTAAACAAAATCTTGGAAAAATTCAGCAAATTTGTCAAATACAAAGGTGCCGTTTAAGAAATTTGCATTTTGTTTTTGGCTAGACATTTTGGTCTATGAAATTTCATTTATAGGATGTTGGACAAATGGGGACAGTTTGTCAAAAACGTCATTTGATCAAATCTGGCAATCAGTTAACTTTAAGATGGTTGGTCAGAAATATTTCATCAAAAAATGTTTTGAATTGTTTACATGATTTTCTAAAAAAGTAACAAAATTGTTTGCATTGTACCTGGTCACTAATTTGCTTAATTTTCTTCCTGTATAATCATTGTGTACTAAGAAAAAGGTAATATAGTAGGACAAAATGTTATATGAAATAATCTGTGGTAAAACCACAAAAAGAGAAGGGTATGTAAATAAGCAAGTACAAGTATATGTCTTTTACATTACAGTCTGACTCTTTGTTTGCAGGAATGAGTACTATCTGACAGATTTAAGTGTTGCACCAACTCAAAATGTACTGAAAGAAAACAATGAACAGGTTGCTATGGAAACAGAAGAGATGAATTTGTCAGATAGTATGGAAGCTGAAACATTTAGTAATGATAAAAGTGGTACAGATGTAGAAAAAGAAAATGAAAGTAAAAATGACGGAAAAAGAGACGGCTCTGGCAAAAAATCAGGTGCTCTCTCAAGTAGAACTAGAACTAGAAGTCAGTGTAGTGTAGAGGAGGAGTTGAACGAAGATAAAGAAGATTCTAAATATTCTAAGAAATTGAGAACTAGAAAAAGACAACATAGTGAAACAGAAGGATCAGATGTAGATAGTAGAGATGTTAGGAAGAAGAAGATAGTTGCCCCAACAAGGATAAGGACCAGAAGCATGGGTGACTCTGAAAATGAGGCAGAAAATTCAAGTAAGATTAAAGGTCAAACAAAGAAGATAGTGACTTCAGTAAGGAGAATGAGGACTAGATCTTCGAAAATTGATTCAAGCGAAGAGGAACAAACCGATGATGATGATAATGATGACAATGTTGATGATGATAATGATGAAGATGATGATGAAGAAATTGATGATATTGAATGTGATGATGATGCAGGGGATAGTGAAAAGCAAAAAGAGAAAAAGGAAAATCTACAAAGAGAAAAGAAAAGATTAAGTGCAATACATGAAGGGAGTGATGATATGGAAACAGATGCTGAAGAAAAAGCTGATGAAAAAGGGATGTTGGATAATGAGTCCAAGAAAGTCGGTAAAGAAAGTAAAAATGCCAGGAAAGCTGGAAAGGATGATGGCAGTAAAGTTGTGGAAAAGAAGAAAAGAAAAGCTGCAACCAGTTCTTTGTTAGTGCAACTGGAACTATTTGCCAAGTTTAAAGATCCTAAATCTATGTACATGGAACCTGAGTTGAGACAGCTATACTTTGATGTAAGTAATAATGGATGGTTCCTTTATTTGGTTTTATGCTTTTCTTTGTAAATAGAGGGAAAGCGATGTAGGTGTTGGAAGTGTTGATGGTTTGACTGCAAGAGTGCATGTTTGAATCATACCTGGGTCATGATGTGAACAGCTTTATATCAGACCATTTACACATGGTTTATTTATTTCTTACATTTTTTTGGAGAACGAGATGTAAATTGAATTTGACGCTATTTTAATATAATTTATAGAGTGCATGTTTTAATCATACCTGGGTCATGATGTGAACAGTTTTATATCAGACCATTTACACATGGCTTATTTAGCTCTTACATTTTTTCTCCAAAACAAGAGATGTAAATTAGATTTGACGCTATTTTAATATAATGTATAGTAGTTTCTGATTGGTCTTTTTCATGAAATTACTTGTTAAATATAAATGCCTATTTAACCTTTTGAACAGATCTGAGAATAACCATCATTCTGTGAAGTGTTTGTTTAGGATAATTTACAGTATTACTTTAGTGTTTTTTTCCTAAAGGTTGAATATAGGCCTACCCATTACAGACATATGGAAATTTCTGCTGCTTTTAATCTTATGTTTTAATCACTTCATGATTTTACAAACCCATACGAAAGCAATATATACATCAAACTTAACAACTTTCAGTTGCTGATACATAAAAATGCAGATGTACAGAAGACGGCGTTCCAGTGTATAATGACATACAAGTACAAATACCTTCTGCCATACAGGTTAGCATTTAATATATTCTGCTTCTTCAATGTTTTCTTTTATAAATCAAAACTATTTTTTCATGCATTTTAATTTTGTAAGAGAAGAAAATATTTCATAGATTTTATAGAAAGTCTTTATAGATTTAAAAGGTTTTCAGGAGTGGCAGCAACTCTATAAATTTGGAAGAAAACAGGATTCAAATATTTTTGCTGTAAACTGTTTTAAACGTTACCTGACTACATTTTGTGGGCTGACTGCAAAACTATTGTAACCTGTTTGAAATAAAGAAGGACTTAGTACAGTTTTGTGGTCACCCCTCGATTTGTTAAATAGACTGGTCCGTCTTTCAATTTAGACGAAACTATTAATTTCTCAGAGGGAAGCTGATTGAAAATTAAGTGACTGAGTAGTGAACAGTGCAGATCATGATCAGACTAAATGGATTGTGCAAAGGCAGAATCTTTTGCCACCCATTGAGTAAAGGTTAATAGATAAATTCAAATATACTTTGAACATTTTGAGCTTTTCTTCAAAGTTTTTGGACTCAACAATGTCTGGTATTAAATGCAATTAATCCTTTATGAAAAAGGCATCTGCCAGTAAGACTGAACATTTTGAGCTTTCCTCTAAAACGTTTGGACTCGACAAAGTTTGGTATTAAATGCAATGAATCCTTTATGAAAAAGACATCCCATAGTAAGACAGCAAACATTTTTAAAGGGGTTTTAAGCTTAATTTTAATATGGTAGATATCTCTTCAAGATTGCTGACCAGTCACAAACCTTGTACTGTAAATCATGTAATATTCACGAGAACTTTATTTTCGCAAGAGCGCTCCTTCGTGAATTCATGAATTGTTAATTCAAAGTTCTCCGGGAATGATCGATATGGTTACAACAGTGTGAACCAGTTTGTTCACAAATTCATGGTCTAGTGAATTGACCCGGAGATAAAAATCGTGAACTTTTGTCTCACGAATTCAAAGTGATTTACAGTATTCAACGATATTCAGCTGTGCTGTTTGTAAATGATCAAGTAATGTTTGCATGTATATACATGTAGCGTCTATTTCTACTTTCCAGGGAAAACTTCAACAGACTTCTAGAGGATAGATCCTTCAAGAATGAGATAGTTCTGTTTAGCATCGACAATGAAAACAGTGCTATTAGCCGTGAACATAGAAATGACGTTCTTCCTGTCCTTATGAGGTAGAATTTTCTTACGTAACTCTTCATTGATTACCTACAGGCCTACAATGAAAATTTTTATTCTATACTTGATTTATCTTCATTATTCGTCATGCTTGCTTGCCTGTATTAATTTATGTGATATCATATGGAAGAACACATACAAAGTTTAATTGAAAATGAAATTTGTTGGTTTCGTGGTTTTATAAAGGTCCATCTCCCATTGTTATAGGGATGAATGATGAGACCCTGGCATGCTCTCCCAACATGCCTCCTAGTATCTAATATAATTTTATTGCCGAAAGTTGGAGATATTACCTATACTGTCTTAATGCAGTATTACCCAATAATAGATGAATCTGATTGGATGCCAAAAGTAGGTTACTCACATTGACAAATGAGAACTAAGGTAATTTGTTACTTTCATACAGGATATTATATGGGAAGATGCACGTAAAGACGGGGAAGGGGACAGCCGGGAAACAGTTCAGCAAGATACGACAGTCGATAGTGTTCCGGTTCCTCAACGGTTGTCAGACAGACGAACTGAAGGTGTTCATGGACCTTGTGTTTGCTCCATTTCAGCAGTTCGTTACAGGTGACTCTTTAGTTGTACAGTAATATGTTTTAGCATTAAGACCACCCTTTGGTCTTATTAGTATTACTGAGTCAGCCTTATTATATTGAGTCTATTATATTATGAAAATTGACAATTTTGGTCTGAAATATTTGGTCTTAATATCAAGGGCTGTTTCAATATCGGATGATCTTAATAGCGGGACTTTACAGCATTTAATTTTGTTTGAAAGAAAAATAGCCCCTGACAAATACATTACTATCACCTTAAGGGAGTCATGAGTATGAAGGAATAAAAGGCTTTGACTTATAAAGAGATGGTCATTGTTCAAAGGTTAATTTTGTCGACTGGGAAAATTTAAAACATTAGAAGTTTGAAATATGTACTGTAAAAGTGTTAATAGAAGATCCTTGGCACACAACATTTTCCAAATGTGGGTGGGGCGTTTATTAAGTTACTGTTTTTTCCTAAATAGAAACATCTCTCTTTTAACATAGTTTCACTGCCCTGATTCTTGGGGATTTGGTGTACAACCCTTATATTTTAGGTATAACTTTAGTAATACAAATGTATATAGTTTTTTTAAGAGTATAAATCAACACTAAATGTCTTTCTCATAATGATATAATGGTCACTTCAAATTTAATATGACTTTTATATTTTTGATTTTTTCAGACAATCCCTTCAAGATGGCGAGAGATGTCAGAGAAAATACAGACTTGACCAATGTATTACCTGTAAAGAAAGTACAAGGGTAGGTAGGCAGTGCCCATAGCAACTCAATCAGTTTGACACGCAACTTCATGTTTCCAAATTATTTTTACTTCAACAGAATTTTTCTACATAATTATAGTTCTGTTATGAACTTGAATGTATTTAAGAGATTGTGTTAATTGTAGAAAAATGCATTTATTCGGCAATTCAAAAAATGACCAATTAAGTTTCGCGAGTTACAGTTAAACCTGTGAACAAAGACCACTGGTCTGAAGACAATGATATTTATGTGTACGGTAACCTTCCTATAATAAGACCACTCTTCGGACCGGCATAAAGTGGTCTTAATACTGAAACGGTCTTCATTGAGACCTTTTTACCATAAAATTGGCCATTTGGCTCCGAAATGTTTGGTCTTAATAGCGAGGGTGGTCTTATTATCAGGTGGTCTTAATAGCGGAACTTTACTGTGTAGTTAGTTTTATTTCTTTCAGGGCATTGAGTTCTATAGATCAAATATTCAAGAAGCTTGGACATCTAATGGACTCGTTTCTGCCGGATATTGTACAGATAATCGTTGGGCTGGGAACATTGTGTGGCGTGTTACTGGATAACCGTGAGAGGCTCGTGCCCTATGTGATAAATCCACTCAAGGATATCCGGCAGCATTCTATTTATAGAATGATTCAGGTATAGATGATTTGAGTATAAGTTGCTATTGTTACCAGTTAACAAGGTGTAATTGAATATCAGGGTTGACAGAGGATCTTTGTTGAAATTGATTTCTCTCTAGTTTGAAGTACCGGTAAAAACTAATACTTTTACCTGTTCTTATTTTTCCCAATACAGTGTTACACTAAACAATATTGTTGAACTGGTGTTTAGCATTCAGTCAAAGGGTAATTCAGAAATGGGCTGGGGTGGTTTCTTTTCAAAACTGCTTTTGAGTAAAAACATAAATTCAGTAGAGTTCTGGTAATAAGACCACAATTAGGACCTGCATAAAGTAGTCTTAATTATCTAAATGGTCTTTTCATAAAGACTTTTTGCTATAAAATTGGCCTTTTGGTTCAGAAATATTTGGTCTTGATATCTAGGGCAGTCTTAATATTGGGTGGTCTTAATAGCAGAAGTTTACTGTACTGGTAGAAATAATAGCAAATGGGACTTCTTTGTTGTCAGCCCTCTAAAATGTGTAGACATTATTTACAGATAATGGAAGAATACGACAAGTATCCATGGCGACCAGTTGAGCTTGACGCCATGTTTGAGGCACTTGTTTGGCCCCAGCTTGATAAACTGTCGTTTGAGGGGCTCTACCATCCTACCCCACTGCTCAAACTGTTTTTGTGCTGCACCAAAAATCCAAGGTAGGAAACTGAATAAAGTATTGCATAAAAAAAAAGTGTTCTAATTTTTTTTTTTTTTTTTTTATCTTTCTTTTCTTTTTCTCTTTTTAGGTTTACTGTAATAACACATTCTGACATTATATACCCATTTTTTTCATGAAAATCACAAGCTGAGATAGTCTGAGTACCAGATCAAACGTTTCAAATAAACTGATGCAAAGGTCATTGTTTGAAGGTCAATGTATATCTATAGTTTATAGTGTACATATTCAGTTTTTAAGTGAGCACATTTCATGTAAAGACTTTATGGTTAGTATGTACACTTTCACTCAGGGTAATTTCAGTTTTATTTTAATTTTAGATACTTTTCTCTGCTTGGAAAGCATCACAGAGATAACTCAGAGTTGTCTCCCCTCCCAATGGTAATGAAACTCCTGTTGAAGAAAGATGTGGCTAGTCATGTGATCAGCTGTATCATGGAGATGGTCTACAATCTTCTAGAAGAAACGGATGATGAGGAAGAGATGAAGGTCATTGAGATTAATCACATGGTCAACTTGCCGTCTGCTGAAAATGTCAAAGGTTGGTATTTCTGTAAATTGATGGAGTTACATGTGTATTGCTGTCACATTTCTTTACTTGGTACTTAGCTGTTATAGAGTGTGGCTAGGGATAATGGTTCTATACCACTGATCTGATAGGTTGTAGATGACTCATGACTTAAACTATTATTTTGTGTTTGTTTGAGATTAAAATGCTTAAAAACTGTAAAATGGGTAATTTTCACTGTAATTTAATTTTTGCTATTTTTCATGAAATTCCCACTTTGCTAATTTAAAACTCTTGCCAAAGATTCATTTCATATAGATTTACTATCAGAGAATAATCCTTTCGCGAATATATAAAATTCAGATATAAGTCTGCAGACAAATCATGTAATTTTCGTCACGCAAAATTTGCCCAATTTCCAGTAGCTACATGAAACTTCTTTTTAGTGAGGGATGAACAAAGTTCTTAATTTCCAGTGGCTAAATAAAACTTATTATTTAATCAGGGATGAACAAAGTTCTTAAGACTTTAGAGATACATTTATGTCACATCTTCAAAAATACTGGTCTCTTAGTATGCATGGTCTCATAATACACATGGTCTCGCAAAGAAGTTTGACTGTATAGTATAATGAAAGAAAATCAAAAGATGTTGAAATATAACAATAGCATAGCAAACAGTGAATTAATAGGCTCAAATTTGCTCCTTTTCCACTTTTACAGAGAGGGACATAGGTATCCGGCTGCTGTTACCTCATGTACAAGATGTCCTGGTCTACATCGAGAAATTTGTCTCTACGTTAAACACACAACTACACAAGAAAAGTAAGATCTCTGGCAAAGAGTTGGACATCCTCTCAAGGTATGTAGATTAATTCAGGACCCACCTCTGTCAACAAGTGCTTAGGGTTGCAGACTTTGAAATCACATAATCTCTCACTGATTGAGAGGAATGAGTTCACATCCCACTACTGACCTGACCCTTTATGCAAAAAAGTTACCTGACTAGGGTTCAATGCAAAACAGTGGCAAATTATGTGAAATAAGGAAGGACTTACAACTGTTTTGTGTTAAACCCTTGACCAGTTTCTTATGGAGAATAGCAGTCTACCACTGTTCCTTTTCAGGAAAAATGGTTTGGTAAATTGCTTGCTTAAAAATCACTGAAAACTTACTGTAAAGTATGTAAACAAAGTATGCTTAAGTTTAATGAAAAGTTGGCTGCACAAAGCATGAGTTAAGGTTCAGTTGACATAGATGTTATTTCAAATTTGACATTTACCCTGCTCCAGAACCTGCTCCAAATAGGTATTTCCATCTTGTGAACCGGTGTAGATCATGATCAGAATATACATCTGCGCAGTTAGAAAATCACTAACAGTTGAACTTGCTAAAACTTCAAATAAGCAGCATTTAAGCAGCTGGTATTGCATCATTGGTCAGACCTTATTAAATATTTAGCTTTTAACCTGCTGAAGGAAATGGTTCTGCCTTTAGCACCAGTGCAGATCATGATCAGTCTGCACGCCTCTAAATTTAGACAATGCCGTTGATCCTATGTGAAAATTTACTGATGGAATAGCAAACAGTGCAGATTATGAGCAGCCTGCATGTATGTACAGGCTGACAATGATCTAGACTTGTTGCAGACAGAACGATGGACCTACTGCTAGTAGCGTAAGTAATAACATCTAAGTTAAATAGACATATTTGCAAGCATATTATGTACAATGTAAGTTTCTTATATTTTGTAGAATCAGCAGCTTTGTTCAGGATGAAGAAATGAGTGCTACTCTAGTCAGGCTGTTACTGCCTTTCTTGAACCCGAAGTATACAAAGCCTCAAGTAAGTTTTTTCTCTTAAGTGTTTATGGTAATAAGATTGTTGGTTTGTTGCCATGGCTAAAGTATTTTGTCAAAATCTGTTTTGTTATAAGGAGAGAAGAAAAATTTGTCAGAATCTGTTTTGTCAACAAAAATTGTTTTTTCTCAGAATCTGTCTTTTTGGCCATTGGCAATTTTTTTTTTTTTTATGCCCCCCACAAAGTGGGGTGCATATAGCGTTGCACTTGTCCGTCCGTCCGTCCGTCCGTCAGTCCGTCAGTCCGTCCGTACGTCCCGAAATCTTGTGAACGCAACTCCTCTTAAACCGGATGGCAGATTTTGCTTAAACTTCCAGGGATGAACAACCTTAATGTGTAGATGGTAGTAAAGGAAGGAATTTTCGCGGCGACCAAATTTAACAGAATTATGGCCCTTTGTTGATTTTTTCACTATATATCTTGTGAACGCAACTCCTCTTAAACCGGATGGCAGATTTTGCTTAAACTTCCAGGGATGAACAACCTTAATGTGTAGATGGTAGTAAAGAAAGGAATTTTTGCTGCGACCAAATTTAACAGAATTATGGCCCTTTGTTGATTTTTTCACTATATACTATGTAGAAATTTTGTGAACGCAACTCCTCTTAAACCGGATGGCAGATTTTGCTTAAACTTCCAGGGATGAACAACCTTAATGTGTAGATGGCAGTAAAGGAAGGAATTTTTGCTGCGGCCAAATTTAACAGAATTATGGCCCTTTGTTGATTTTTTCACTATATACCATATAGAAATTTTGTGAACGCAACTCCTCTTAAACTGGTTGGCAGATTTTGCTTAAACTTCCAGGGATGAACAACCTTAATGTGTAGATGGTAGTAAAGGAAGGAATTTTTGTTGCGACCAAATTTAACAGAATTATGGCCCTTTGTTAAGTTTTTCACTATATACCATATAGAAATATTGTGAACGCAACTCCTCTTAAACCGGATGGCAGATTTTGCTTAAACTTCCAGGGATGAACAGCTTTAATGTGTAGATGGTAGTAAAGGAAGAAATTTTTGTTGCGACCAAATTTAACAGAATTATGGCCCTTTGTTGATTTTTTCACTATATACCATATAAATTTGTTTGCGACCAAATTTAACAGAATTATGGCCCTTTGTTGATTTTTTCACTATATACCATATAAATAATTGAACATATAAATTTTACATTTGTAATTTAATTTAACATGTACATAAGGTTACCTGTAGATCATTTTAGGTATATGTACAGAAATGAAACAGTGGAATGAAAAAGTTCCACATAAAAATCTTACATACAGATATGCTTGCTCTTGTTTATGAGCACATCTGCACAGTGGGGGCATCGGTGTCCTTTGGACACAATTCTAGTTTTTTTTTGAGATTCTGTCTGTTTTGAGAAGAATACATCTAATTGATTCAGTCAAAAGGTACGTCGCTTTGCCTAATATATGGGTGGACTGAAAGGAGGAGGGTTAATGAGAAATTTTACAGTAAACTGGGAATATAGGGAACTCCTTGGGACCATTTAAATTTGTCCCTTATATCCGGAAGTATGTTATATCCATACTGGTAGCATTTTCATATTCAATACACATGAAATAAATTTGGGCCTATATACTTTTGTTCCTTATGTCTGTAATTTCCCTATATCTGGAGTCGTTATATAGAGAGTCATTATATAGGGAATCTTTATAAATAGAGATATCCGTAATCTTTATAAACAGAATCTTTATATACAGAATTGTTATATCGGGGGTCGTTATATAGAGAGTCATTATATAGCGAATCTTTATAAATAGAGATATCCGTAATCTTTATAAACAGAATCTTTATATACAGAATTGTTATATCGGGGGTCGTTATATAGAGAGTCATTATATAGCGAATCTTTATAAATAGAGATATCTGTAATCTTTATATACAGAATCTTTATTTACAGAGTTGTTATATCGGGGGTCGTTATAAACAGTCGATTTATCCGTCGTTATATACAGAGTTTACTGTATTATGATTTCCATTGATGTATTTCAGAAAGTAGAAGAGGACATACTGACCAGCATTCTGAACCTGTTGAGACATATTATCGACACCCAGCAGTTCTTTAAACCAATCAGCAAGCTGTTTGCAACCCTGTCGCAGAGACCGTCTCGACTTATACTTGCTCAGGCGTTTACTGTAAGAAACATTTAACTGGTTAAAATCATTCTTTTATAACAGGATTCTTACTTTTGTTTCAGATTAATTAACTCCTATCCTGTTGGAAGCAATTAAATTTTGTCATTGTGACTATTGTAGATCATGATCAGCGTGCACATCTGAACATTACAGTCTGATCATGATCTGCACTACTTTTCTGTTCAGTCAGTATATTTTCTATGAGCACCTGACTATGAAGAATTTATGGTACTGTCCAAATTGAAAGATAGACAAGTATATTAGAAATTTAGTAGGGAGAATGTTATGTAGAGAAATACTCGATCCTGATATTTCACTTTAATAGGATATTACAGTTATTAAAATAGAATTTTTAAGATTCTGACTGAATTGTACCAATACGTATTTTTGTATATAGATTGATGATAAACGTGAATAAAGCAGGTAATACTGTTTTGCCATGATCAACTATTAAGTAAAATTTTGAAAATTATTTTAGTTTGATGTCTATTTCACAGGTTATTTGTGACAAAGAAGAAGACCTCAGGCCACTCAGTAGTATTGTTCAACAGGTAAGATTTAGAAAGGGTATATTCTAAGCAATTTAGTAGTGTTTCTCAGTAGCTTAAGAAAGCATTAAAGGAAACTTGAAGACTGTCATGTGACATTGTACATGTTTGGCTTCGATTTTATACAAAATTTTCCGAGAAATTTTTTTTTAACAAACTGCATGACAGTAAGTATTTATATATGCTGAAATCAGGTTTAAAACCATTTTCAAAAAAGTGTGAGTAGTGATCTTTTTGTACTCTCTTTGTTCATAAATGTTAAATGCTCAATAGCGTCAAACAATCTTAGTTCTGAAATAAAAAAATATTTGTGCATACTTAAAAGAGTTGATATTTTGCAGCTTTGTTTATAAAGGTTTGAGCATAAAAAGCACTTTGTCTTTGAATTATCTCGGTCTGCATGGCAAGAGATGACTGCAAAAATGTTTTGTCTGCTTTAATTTCTATGCACACATAAAACAGTTTAAGGGGTCAGTGCTAAATACTGTGATTATGTCTATTTTCAGCTGAATTCCTGGGATCGTACCCGTATGGATGAACCAGACTACATGTTACGTCTTGAAGGTTACAGGTCGGCAACCAGTCTGTTGAAGAGCATGGTTACCATGGATACACAAATCTGTCTCACTCTAGTTTATAACTGCTGCTTCTTTATATCAACTGTGAGTAAACTGTCGGTGTCGTGGAAGTTTGTAAATTGTACATTGGGTAATTTTTCACGTGACAAAAACTTCGTGTCTTTAGTCTACTGACAACCAATTTACAAATGTGTGGAATCTCTTTTTAAGCCTATCCCTATAAGAGCTAAGGTCTGGTACCCAGATTTCATTGTAACTGTATCTGCATCTGTCTCTCCAACCTGAGCCTGTTTGGAGTCTTTGCAAGTTCACCGGCGAGAAATCCCAGGTACGGCAGGGACTAAAAACAATCCACATGAAGAAACTACCCCTTTGAAATTTCTAAGGTGGTTTGTTTACCCAAGTTTACCTATAGTTAAAAGGGGTACAACATTAAAGTTTTACCTAACGTACTGAATAGCAAGCAGAATGAACAGTGAAAAGACTACATAATAAATGTGCAAGCTTATCATGGACCATGCCTGTGGAACAACTGTTGCTTAGTAGCCATCATGGTAAAGGTTGAAGTGCTTGAACACCTGAAGATCAAATGTCAGATTACACACTTTTTTAGCCAACGTTTATCATGTATTTTCATATATCAGGTTGAAGATATGTCTCTAAGAGATTGCTCCACGCTCTGTATGGTAACCATGGTGAACCAGTTTGGTTCTTTACCATGGGACGATGAAGCTTACAAACGGGTTATCATTGGAGCGCTCGTACCACATATCAAAATGGGACTTCGAAGCAAAACACAGGTAAATCACATTGAATTTTTTTTTTTGTACATGTAGTTTCATTGGTGCGCAGGACATAGTTGAAAAAAAGAGGTAAATACGGTAATTTGCAGAAGATACTATACGATTTGTTGACTTCATGTGAACTGAAACAAACAAACTTTCCAGAAAAGTTTCTATTGATAATAAGATTTGTTTTATTTTCATCTAAATATGAAAAAATTAATACAGTTTTTTATGTTGGTACATTTCCTAACCTCATACAGTGAGAAAAATAAAAGCATCTCTACTGCCATAATATTCTATTACAACATTTTCCAGACTGTGTTCCATGAATTTGTGACTATACTGGCTACTTTGGTGGATACATTTGGAGACCAGTCTTCATTCACAGATCTCAAGCCTCTGCGTGACAAGGATATTGATGCAGACTTCTATGAAAATATCAAACATATTCAGGTTGTGTACATGTTTGTGTATTTGTAGTGACCTACTTCATGGCCAAATGGCTGTAGTGTCATATTTGTAACCACCTAAAGCTGTTGCTATTGAATGTCATGGTTTTGAGCCATGCTAAGGACCTGACCCATAATATCATAAGGTTTGCAGTTTTGTATAGTGCTAATCCTTCTAAAGACTTGAGTTTGCCAAGAAATATTGTTTAAACTCAAAAGGAGAAGAAAATTAATTTTACACTGTCCTAGATCACCAGATTGTAAAGAAAATATAAATTGTTGATGGACATGTATATGATATGCATGATAAATGAATTGTTGTGTACATGTGTACAGTATATACTGAAATATATGAGTAAGATTTTAAATTATCTTAAATCTTTACTTGTGTGTTTCAATTGGAAACTCACCCAGTTTTCAAGAAAAAAGATGCTTTTTTACTACAGTCAAACCACTGCCAGGAAGATGCTTGGGTGGTCTTTGTTGACAGGTGGTCTTTATTTAGAGATCGTCTTTAAGACGGGCTCGACTGTATATAGCTTCCATACTGAACAGAAGACGTTGATAATTTTTATGATTATAAACCATTGAATCAGATACAAATCTACTCATGTAGGGAATAAGGACAGATTGTGATAGCAGTAACAAAGCATGCATTCTGGTAAATTAAATTGAATGGTTGAATTTGCAACTTACAATTTTTTGTAGGTGTACAAAAGGTCGAGAGCTCTACGGCGACTTATCAAATACCTTAACTTCAACAAGGTCAACAACGACACTCTGACAAACATTTTCCTTCCCATGGTGTCGTCATTCATTATTGATGACATATACAAGAAACACGCCTCAGTTCTCGATGCCGCGATAGAAGGTATAGGAACTATATGTAGGCTGTTGCCATGGAAATCATACCTGAATCAGTTGAGACACTACTTGATTTTGCTGTCTCGGAAATTGGAAAAACAGAAGCTTTTGGTCAGGTAACATGATTTTCAGTTTATAAATAGTTAACACAATGTGCAAATAGTTAACACAATGTGCAATCTGATCATGATCTACACTGTTCCTACTTCAGTCAGTTTAATACTATTTTCGAAGCATACTTTTGAACAGCTAATGGGACCAGCTAAATTTAATATTATTTATATTTAAGAAATCTAGCGCAGTAAGGAATAAGAACGTATTTTAATTAGTTTATGTCTGAGGTCATGGGAAGAAAAGTTGCTTCAATGCCTCAAAGAGGTTTTAGCCCTACTACAAACTGTGTCTCTTTATGTGAGAAAGTTGGCAGTTCTTACTGAAGATCGGGTTTTAGAACTGGTTCTTCCCAGGAACAATGGTTAGGTAAAATGTCCACCTGTTCATATAACTGAAATACGTTGAAACAGGCATCATTAAATCACGGTGAAACAGAACAAAACTTCACAAGATAAACAGTTTTTGAAGAAATATGTTACAGGGAAATATATATAGCAGAAAAAGAAAGATGGAAAAATTTATGCTAATTATATGCTAATGGTATTTCAGGGTGATTGTCGCAGTGCTTGACAATTTCCACTTTGACTTGAGCAGTTCAACACTGAATGTGAAGAATACACCTGTACCTAAGGTTGAGAGAGAACCACCTGAAAACAAAGACAAAAAACCAGGTAATTGCATGTTGAAATGATCTACAAATACTTGGCCTTTTACTGGTCTTTTGTGAGGACCTGCCTCGATGGTTGAGTGGTTAAAGTCACTGCCTTATAATCACCTAACTTCTCACTTCCAGCCTGACTATATGTAAACACGTTGGTTAGTTTTTGTAACAGAGGATGCAAGTCTTAAGTACTGATCCTTCCAGTGAAGGTTTGAAATAGGGGTTACACTGATATTCCCTTTTTTAAATTTAATAACATTTTTTATGGGACAAGTGCTATGACTTTAGTTCATTTAGTAATAAGATTTCCAGCTTCACTGTAGAACTTTGTCTCCCTTAGAATGGGGAAGGCATACTGTTTTTGCCATGGATGTTTGTCTGTCCATCTATCTGTCACAAGTAGTTTCCAGTAGATAAACAGGCAAAAAACATACAAACAAAGTAACCTTCTATAACAGGAACAGAGCCAAATTTTTAGTAAAATAATATGGATTTACATGTACATTAATATAGATGCCTACATAGTGTACTTCTATCTCCTTTAAATCTGTAAAAAATTGGGGTGGGGGGGGGAGTTAAACAATTGTTTGCTTTCCTCATTTGCTAGCAATGGCTGACAAGTTCATTGATAATATGAAATTTTCAAATTGTACTTCGCAAAACTCTGGGGTTATATCTAATTGTAGAAGAGATAGACATGGACAAAGATGAGGATGCTGTGACTGAGGAAGCCGAGGAACCAGCTCCTGAAATAAATGAGGAAGGGGAGACAACTGCTGTTGATGCTGAACCAGAAAAAGGGAAACAACTCTGCTCAGAACCTTTAGCTACTAAAATACATGGCACTATTCTGAAAACTGTGATACATCAGTTACATCGAATTCTGGTGCAGAAGGTATTTACATTTGTCCCTGCTGTTGTAGTTTGCCATGGCTAAATGAAAAATTTTACAGAGTAAAAAATTAGCGCATACTTGTGTCATTTCAGATATCATAGCTCTGTCATGAAGAATTTTAGACTACATTCTTTTTTTTCTGTGTTATTTTATTTTCTAGTGCATTAACATACAGAAATTAGACAGTATTGAGCTATATTATATTTTATACTGTTAAATTAATTGTTGGTAGTGGTTTTCAAAATGACATAATGCCCTAAAAAGTTTTGGGAAGAGTGCAAGATATACAAAATTTTCATGTTTCCTGAGATACCCCTTACTGATGTATATCTCTTATACATTGGACTGTCTTTTTATGCCTTCACTTTTAAGGGTGTGGGGTCACGTAGATTTGCCTTGTAATCTTATCCAAAGGCCATTAGTTACATTAAAAGTGGATCTAAGGATTTAACCTGGGATTCTTGGACGTCTTGACCTATATATCATGACTTAACTATTGATTGGTTCATATTAGTATTAAAGCCATGGTTGCATATTTGGTATATTTCAGGCTAAAAGTGACGGAGAGCATAAAATCGTCAAATCAAAGTATGCGGAAGATGAGGAGATATTGAGGGTACCTATAGCCCTGGCCATGGTCAAGTTGTTACAGAATCTGCCCAGAGGGGCATTAGGGAGGTACCTGCCAGGGTAAATATACATGTTCATTTTTTCAACCAAAGTATTTCAGAGGCATAATGCTTAGTGTCAGAATATGTTACACAAAGATGATGGGCCTCAGTGGTCTTAAATATATATATCGTAACTTAGGTTATTTTCGTGATGATTTGATTTTTGCTATTTTCATGGATTTCCCACGTCGCTAATTTAAAAAATCTAGTGAAAGATTCATTTCACATAGATTTACTAATTCTCCTTTCACGAAATCCATCAGCTCAGGCGAAAAGTACCCAATTTGCAGTAATAAAAATACAATCTTTAATGTAATTGTAAATTGGGAATTAAAGTCCTAAACAATGATAATAATGATGATAACACAATGATAATAATAATATGTTATAATCTTAAGTATAATCTAAAATTGGTTATTGAATCTATTGCTGTAAAAATAATACTACCGTATGTCATAAGCAGACTTGTTGATATTTTCTGAATTTCAGGATCTTGCTGAAGGTGTGTAACTTCCTCAAGTCACGTTCTATAGAGATCAGGAATACATCCCGAGATACTCTTGTCAAGATCCAGACGACACTGGGACCACGGTTCTTCCCGTTCATTCTGTCAGAGCTGCGGGGGACGCTAAGAAGGGGTTACCAGAGACACGTGTTGTGTTACACGGTCCATCAGTTGTTGAAGTATATGGAGACTGTGGTCAAGCCTGGAGATGTTGACATTTGCCTTAAAAGTCTGCAGGAGGTGGGTGGATAATGATTTGTAAAATGAATTGTAACAAGGCTTTTGATTGGTTAAAAAATGTTCCTCTTTCAATAGCAGCTATTTTGTCAGGGAAGCTTTAAAAATATTTATTAGTGTCAAGAAATTCTTTAAATTCTTGTTATTCAGAAGAACAACTTTTCAAAGATAAGAAATCCCATAGGAATTGCACTTTTTCCCTTTCATTCTTAAGTGTGTGGTAGCCAGTCCATTCATGCTTGGCAATATACCAGTTTCGTGAAGTCAGTAATTTGTTTTGTCTTTACCGTGTATGCTATAAACAATTTCACATTATTTACTACTGTTCACTTATATAGGATTTGGAAGATATGTTCAAATGTGCACAACATAAAGGTCTCCAACAAATCTGAAATGACTGGCTCTTCAAGATGGCGTCCGTGGTTGAGTGGTTCGAGTCGCTGACTTGAAACCACTGTAACCTGTCATTGATTGAGGGTCATTGGAAGGAGCCTTGCTAATTACCACCTTGTTATAATGTTTGTTAAGGTTGCAACAGTTGTATCTTTAGTATTCATTTGTTTATAGGTATTAAACGAGGAGATATTTGGAGAGCAGTCGGATGAGAAGGACATAGAGGGCATCAAGTCGAAGGTGTTTGAGGCAAGGAGCAGCAAAAGTTACGAGTCCTACGAGTTCATTGCTAGATATCTCAGTCCGGGATCTTTGATGAGGTTTTTAGATCCAATCAAAAAGGTAACTTTCCCTATCTCTGCTATGTGTTGGATTAAACATCATGTCTCGTTTCACATAGCGTATCACATCAGATTGAATGAAACTAGAAATCATGTTCTGTCTTGATTAAATTATGTCCGTTCAGTCATGTCATTTCACATTCCATCATATCATGTCAAATCATATCATTTTGACATAATATTCCTTCAAATTAAAAAGTACCTATTCTGTGATTAGACATTTGATTATAAATACTGTGGGTATGAATTGAATATTTAGTTACTAAAAAACAGTGTAATTAACAGATTTTTAACATGAAAGGATGTGTATTTTAGATTCTAGATTCAACAAGTAGTCACAAGTCGGCTAGAAAAGTACAGGAAGTCCTAAAGCGGGTCACGGCCGGTCTCATGGACAACAAGAATATGAGCCTAGAAACTCTGCTGATATTTGTGCACGGTTTGACCACTCAGACTCTTCCCTTGCTGACAGAACAAAATGTGTAAGATATAATGATTTTTAGTGTTATTACTTCAATGTACAAACTGTCATAGTGTAATCGGATGGCTTATTATAAATAGCAGATAATTTTATATGAACAGGTGCTGAATTAGTAGGTACTTATGATAGTTTCATGAACAGACTGGTTATCAAAAGTTTGTTTATATAATATGGAAACCAAGATTCTTACTTTTCTATTGGTTGATCGAGACATGTACATATTTGCCTAATGACTCGGGCGACATTTAATGCAAACAGGGTACATATCCAGATGTGCGTGGCATAGTGATATTACATGTATTTGCTATCCATTTTCTAGAATTTCATAAACATGAATGTGTATTGACTTGGCTGCAAGGTTGACTGGAAATCACTAAACCTTTTACTGATGGAAAGTCATGGATTCAAGGCCCGCTACTAAAATTTGTCTTGTGTGAGAAATTAAGCAGTTTCTTACTGAATTTAAGAATTTAGTACATGTACTGGTCCCTCCAAGGACCTATGTTTACTTAAACTGCCCATCTGTACATAATTGATTCGGAGAAGACCTTTATAAGCTTTAGGGTTCCGGCTCTGATCCTTGTCATACATAAAAAATTACGAACTGTAACTGATTTTGCTGAAACTGGCATTAAACCCCAAGAAAAAAGTAAGGAAATATAAGCAAACGGCACAAACATTTTTTAGAAGAAGTGCCGGCACAGAAATTAAGAAAAGAAAAAAAATGTACACATGTGAATTACTGTTACACAGTGTGCCAAAGGTAGACAAATCTGAGACGAAGCCAGGTCAGAAGCCACCCAGTTGTCTTCTCATACCCAAGGCTGCACCCAGAGGTGGGCTCAAACCTAAATACAGCAAGAAGACCAATAAACATGTGCTGGTGGAGTTTGGATTACAGGTTAGTGTCTTTTATAAGTTTAGTTGCACCCGGCATGTATACTGATTAATAAAGCAGGCAAAAGTTAGATCCTGAGTGTAGCCATAGTCTCCATACCTTGCTTGGTCCGATTTGGAAAGTTCTGTAACATACCTTTCTTGTTTCACATTGAAACTTTTGTCAGTTAATTGCAGAAAGAATTTAGTACAGTTTAACCAGTGACAAAGACCATCTTAATAAAAGCTATTTGCATATTGAGACCTTCATGCAACTACAGACTCAGGAAAAAGGCTCTAGAAAAATCCCTATATCAGTCAAAAGTAGCAATACCTACAATTTTTCAACAAAGACAGCTGTAGTTTCTTCAGGGCAGTCGTTTTATTCACAAGTTTGACTTGTTTATTCGGCAATATCAATTTTGAATTCATTGATCAATTTTAGACATAAAGTGAAGGAAATATTATCGTAGTGTTTATGTTTGTTTTACCTTGGAATGAGTAAAATTTAAGATTAGTTGTTTTACTTTGTTTTGTTTTGTTCATTTTTGGGATTTAAAGTCCCAGGAGCACAATTACTAGTGGCTATTATTTTACCAAGAAAGAGGTTTTACTGGCAGAAATGACCTTTATTTGTAACAAAAACATTCCTAACTTTACATTTGAAATTGATAAGTACATGTTAGAAATATAGCACAGTATTAATTTCAATGGCATTACAAAACATTATAAAGGCTTTCTGGGAACTATTAGTCATGAAGGAACAACTTGAAAACCAAAGAAAGGTGTATGTCAACATTGTTTTAGAGTGAATAGAACATGGTTCTAGAGTGAATAGAACATGGTTCTAGAGTGAATAGAACATGGTTCTATCATTATCCTATCAGTAAATTAAATTTACTGTATCGGTAGATTCAAAGTGATCCTGGGACTTTAACATTTTTTTATGTGTTTGTGTTAATGATTTGTTTGGATTTCAGGTACTGAGTATGTGTCTGAAGAAGCAGAAAGTTTTAAAGACAGATAACTCACATATAGAAATGTTAGACCCGCTGATTCCCATGCTAGCTGACTGCCTCGACTCCAAGTATGTCATGGTAAGTGACGTGTTAAAAACCATATACACAGTAGCAAATATCAAATTTACAAAACAGTTAACCCTATAGTATGTACACATAATAATGTTAAATCTAAGCCTGTTTGATGATAGCCCTCTATTTCCATGTGCAATTGATTTTGTCACGGTCATTTGCAATTCTCTATTGGTTGTCAGTTACCATGGTTACCATGTTTGTAGGCCCCTGACGATGGAAATTTCTCAAATGAACTTGTCTATCTTTTAATTTGATTAGGGCTACAAATTGTTTTAAAGGGCTGATCCCGTTAAATTAACCTAAGAGTGTAGATAATAATCAAGAGTGCTGGGATGTACAAGCTGATCATGATCTGCACTGGTTTCAGTGTAAGACACGCTTGTAATCAACAGGATGAGAATGAAAGAGCTAAAGAAAAAATCATATACATGTACAGTAAAGTTCCTTAGTTGAGACAGGCTTTAGGGCATGTCAAAAGTGGTCTTATTAAATTTGCAGAAGGAGAATTCTCTAAAATCCGATACACTAAAGTCTTCTTCAAGAGTCCTTTTTACTTAGAAATTGAGCATTTGGTTCTGAAATATCTGGTCTTAATATGGAGGGTGGTCTTGGTATCATGTGGACTTAAAAGATGAACTTCACTGTAAAACAGGTGATTACAACCCTATGTCTTGTCCTAGGCGGCATACATCATCTTCAGCGATAACTCTTGCTGTATCTTGTTGCAGGTGAACGCTAACAGCCTGCGAGTGTTGTGTAAGATCGTCAGATTCCCTATCCCTTCACTACAAGAACATATAACACGAATTGCCAACGGAATGTTCATACTGCTACGAAATTACGCTTCTGCGGGTGCAGCAAGGGGAGATAACCTGGAGCTGGTCTCCATGTTGTTCAGGGCAAGTATATTTTCTGGATGGTAACATACAGTAATATACTGTAAATTGGGAAATTTTTGCGGGACCAAAACTTCGCGATTTGTGAGCAGACAGACTTATTCACAAATTTTGAATTCACAAAAGAAGATTTCTCTACTAGTAAATCTATATGAAATTAATCTTTCTCTAGATTTTGAAATAAGGGAATTTGGGAAAATTACGAAAATAGGGAAAATTAAGTCATCGTAAATATTACCCAATTTACAGTAGATTATTTATATCATGAGCTGTGTACGATTAAAACGCAGCATCTTAGCTGGTTACCAGTAAGTTCAAATAGTTCTGGAGAGCAAAAAAAGGTGAGCACACTTTATTTACAAGAGCTATTCAGTGTAAAGCACAGCCTTTTAGTTTGGAGATCAGTATGACTTTAAGGTCACCTTGAGCGGTCATTCAGTCAGTGGAGTGCTTTTCTCTAGACACTTACGGAGCAGAAATCTTGAATTGATAGGTATCATTTTTAAATTAGTGAATAAAGAAATAAGCAAAGCCACTAGCTAGCCAAATTGATTGAAGTTTGGTACAGTAGTCCAAAATATTGAGAGAAAAATATTCTTAATGGCTTGTTTAGTGTCTGAATATGTGTATTTGAATGACATGGATGTTTGTTGCAGGGGAAATATTAGAACAAAACTTGCCACTAGAATTGACTGGTTTCCAGTGCTTACAGTACTTATTTACATATTTACTTATTATATTTACAGGCTGTGACTGTGTTAGTGAGGGAAGTGAAATCTTACAGCTTGGAACCAAGCCAATTACAGGTCCTGCTTACATTCTGTGAGGAAGATATACATGACTTCAGCAGACAGAGTACAGCATTCTCTCTACTCAAGGTAGTATTGTCTTTCTAGCTTGGTATTACAAGTTTCATTTACAGTCATACCTGTGTTAAGCAACCAGATTTAGGAAGCAACAAAAGTGGTCATGTAAAACAGGTGACTGTCTTATACAGGTGTGTCTGTCTTTAAAACAGGTGTAAAAGATATAAAAGTACTGGCTGCCTGATAAAAGTGTATTTATCATTGAAACAGGTGTAAAGGATATAAAGTATTTGCTACTTGAGGCAAGTGGCTGGTAAATTCAGGTATATGTATACAACACTGGTTCAACTGCACCCTAGCTCTTTATTTCAAGTTACATGTACATGCATTTGTAGAAATAGGTTATTAATTTTCTCCTGTGAATGCAGTAGTGACAGATAGACAAGTCCATTTTAGATTATTATACATGTAGTTAACAGATTTAATTGTTGTGTTTACAGGCAATTTTGTCACGGAATCTGGAAATTCCAGAGATACATGAACTGATGAAAAAGGTGGAGGAAATGTCAATCACTGCTGACTCCGCCCATGTACAGAGAGAGTGCAGACAGGTACTGTTATGAATAGAAAAAAGGATGTTTACAATTTTCATTTATATTTTCCTGTAATGAATTGATAGTCATGTACTGTATACATGTAGTAAACTGGAGGGTGTTAATTTTTATGATTTTTTATTCCTCAATTTAAGAATGAAAATAGTTTGCAAAACTTGAATTTGTGGTTGAAATAGTATTCTTTTTATAAATTACAGGCAATGATGCAGTATTTATTAGATTATCGTCTCGGGAAGAAGCTTCGAGGACATCTCCAATTTTATGTTTCCCAGTTGACATACAGTCTTGAGACGGGGAGAGAGTCTGCGCTCGAAATGATGGCTTCTTTCTTTACTATGTTTCCTCAGGTAAATAAGTTTAGTTAATATGGGTTAATTTTAGTTCAGTTACAAAGAAAACTCCGTAGCTTAATAAGTTGCTCTCAAACACACGTTCCAGATGTTATCGAATATGCTGCGAGGGATATTAGAACAACTCTTACGGGCCACTGGTTTATGTGTTATTTAACACATGAATTGCATTTATGAAAGTTGTTGGCAAAATGTACAGAACTTCAGATTAATTTTAAGCCATTTTATTATCTTTATTAATTTTTTTCGAAGTGAAATAAAATTTATCATTTTTTCTTTGAGTTAAGAAATTTTTAACAAGTTTTGAATTTAAAGATGCAATAAATAGACTTTTTTTCTTTCCAGCACCTGTTGACAAGCCACTCAGGATTGTTTTTTGTTCCTATGGCAGCCAGTCTAGTCAACGATGAGTCAGCCAAATGCCGAAAATTAATTGCCCTTGCGATAAAGACACTTTTGGGAAAGCTAGACCATAATGCTAGAACCAGTCTGTTTGGAATCTCAATGAAATGGTTCATGGATGATAAGGTACAGTAAGAGAATTCAGTTAGTCTGATTTATATAGCTATGAAAGCAGGTTTCCAAGTTCATCATTAGATTTTAAGTATAGAACCAGTCTGTTTTGTATAGCTATTAAAATAAGGCATCAAGTTCATTATTAGCCCGTGCTTTTTTGTATAGCTATGCAATGGGTTGTTGGGAACAAGCACAGAACCAGTCTATTTTGTGTAGTTATGCAATTCATTGTTAGGGACATGGTCTAATTTCAATCATACAATCAGACTGTTTGGTGTACAAATTAATGTAGCTAATATAAAATGGCTTATGGTGGACCTAGTCAAATTAAATCAAACAAGAGAACTAGTTTTTTTAAATTGATGCTGAGCTACTTATGGACGACAATGTAAGCGTCCAGTCTTATACAGGGTTTTGCGCAGCTTGGCTCAATTATTACATGTACATTATTTTCAGTTGAGACACAGAAGTCTTGCTGCCCAGTTGTGTGGCTTGTTTGTGGAGGTTGAGAGTGCCCAGTTTGAGTCGAG
Organism: Saxidomus purpurata; assembly: GCA_022818135.1. Classification (NCBI taxonomy): domain Eukaryota; kingdom Metazoa; phylum Mollusca; class Bivalvia; order Venerida; family Veneridae; genus Saxidomus; species Saxidomus purpurata. Next base: position 14,445,856 of record JAFMSR010000003.1, read on the forward strand.
ACTGTCGGATACACTTCCTGTGATAGAACAGCAACTGGAACCAGGCAAATATAAACAGGTATAATTCTGTCTGTCCATCTGTAGACACAATCTTGTTGATGCAATTCCTTCTACAGTCTTTCATCAGATGCTTTTTAGCTTGGCACAGTTACTACACATGATGTGCAGGTGTACATGAAGGAAAAAATGTGTTGATGTCACAAATACTGTCAGAGTTATGGTCCTTAGTTATTTTAGGAGATGCTATATAGTACATAACATAAAATGGGAATTATTCTGCACCTACAATGTATGGCAACAGTCTTAGTTGGTCGAAGGCCAGTCATATTGTCCAACATAATAAAATTTAAGTGTGAGTTACTTTAATATTGCTGAAAAGCTTTACAATGTCATATTTTCCAGGCAGAAGAAGTCTGTACTTCTTTTTTTCTAATGTACAACAATTATTGTAGGTTGATTCAGCATCTGTAGAGCAGAACCAGGATCAGATGATTTATAACACATTAAATACATTACTGAAGATTCTCAGGGAGTGTAGACAGCTGGTTACCGACTCAAAGTGGGAAAGCAACATGAATGTTATATGGGGTAAGTTATCTGCTGGTTACCAGTAGGAAACCAAATGAAAGGAGGGTTGAAGGTGAAACTAGTGTAAGTTACTACATTCAAGCCACGAAATTAATTTGGGGTAGGTTATCCGTTGGTTACCAGCTCAGAGGGGGAAACCAACATGAACGATATGGGGTTAGCTTGCCAGTAACCTTCTGGGAACCAGCTAGGAACATGTATTAACCTTATATGGTGGGGGGGCAGGGGGGGGGGTGTAAGTTTGTCTGGTATCTTCTGGATTCTTGCTCAAAACAGAGACCAGCAGGAGTGAAATGTTTGGTAATTATGCCATACACTGACTTGAAACCGGGACACCAAAATGAATGTTATGTCTACAAATTCCTCATGTGAATGTATTGGATAGCTTCTGTTTTAAACCAGCATTAACAATACTCATGACCTTCACCTTAGTGGCATAGATATTTTCTTTAGCCTTGCCCTTATTTAAAAAGTGTCAAGCTTTACAATTATTTAGAAGACATCAGACTTTCTACTATCAATTTGATTTACCCGATGATGTAACCATGGTAACTTACTTTTATTTTCTCTTTTGCTTTGCAGAGCATGTAGAATCTTACCTGAATTATCCTCATATTTGGGTACAGCTTGCTGCATCGCAGCTGTTTGGATTGCTGTTTGCTGCCTGGCAACCAGATCAACTTGTAACCATGGCAACAAAAAGTTCTAATCAATATATAACCATGGATACATATAAAAAGGTATCAGTGTCTGGAAAGATCTCATTTCACTTTAATTATTAGTTTTTCGACAGCTTTTAAGCATTCATAAGTATTATTTAGGAGTATCTTTTGTGTGCATTTACATAAACAAAATAAGATATTATTAAGTAGACAAGGATCTGTTAGTCTGTATGTAGTAGGCTGTGACAAAACTTCACTACCAGCCTCAAGGTATTTTAAAGCAGTGCTTACTCAGAAACTTGAAAATTATATACAGAAGGCATTTTTAGTCAACACAGGAGTGTTTTGTATGAACTTTTCAATAACCATATTAAAACACTTAAAGCGAGCTACTTACATGAAACTTTTATGCCTAAACACAATAACTGTAATGTTCATAACTCTATAATAACATTTCTCTCTGATTTTCAGCTGAGAACACTAGCAGGTGATTTCCTGACCCAGTTGCAGTCCGAGCTCCTGAATGATGAACTTGCCAGTCAGGTAAGTAAACACCTTCCATCAGGTAGTTTTAGGGTAACCTGGTTTGAAAATAATTATGTATTAGCGATGGTATTTTGCATTTTTAATTGATGCCGTATCAGAGATTGGTTAGATCTTGACAGGTGTCTCAAGAAAAATTGATATAAATTTAGAAAATATGTTTTGCCATTCAGGTAAAACAAAGAAGTATAAACTAAGTCCAGTAACTCCAGATATTTTGACTGTGTTACATGTGTTTGCAGGTTATAAAGAATATGATATTCCTTACTAAATGTGCGAGGCACATGTCACTGGCGGAACCGGAAGGTTTAGACGAAGAAGAGGACGACGAGAAAGTTAAGGGATTGTCTGTGTTGTGGCTGGTCAGGAAGATGGCTAGAGAAGCTAACCATGAAGCTATACATAACAATAAGGTCACTATAAAGGTGAGTCTTGGTCTTTGTAGTTTTCTCCTTCTCCAGTCTCAGCTTTCACGCTGGTCATAGCAATGCGGTATGCTATTGTAGAGACATGAACAAGGTCGATTGTTGGAAACTTTTAAGGTTGATGTTCAAAGAGTTGCTTTAACTTTCAAAGTCTTATGGCTTAAAGTTTCAACTTTGATAAACCTTAATTAATTAAGCAAGGTATGTGCTTGATTTGTGTCGTATTAGAAAGTTTGGGTAATCTGCTTTTGTCATCATTTTTGATGGTAAGTTTAGGACAGTCATGTGGAGACATACTTTGTTTTAAAAATGTCAGTTAGTTTTCTATGTAAACATTGCAAAACAAATAATAGAGAAATTCTTTTGGCTAAATATTAATAACATACACATATTTAACAAATTTTCAGACTTACAGAGGATTGTAATTTGTCAATGTGATATTCAAGAGGACTGGATTTAGTCAATACGATCTTCAGTTCCCCCCTTTTTTACAAGGGCTAAAACTTACATACTTCAATTTGTTTACAGAGAATCCATGTGTTTAAATGGATGGCTGCAATATCACTAGACCTTGGTGAAACCATGGAAACCAATGTATTAAATGCCATGTTACCTCCACTGCAGAGAGAACTTAATGACCAATCCATGTACCAAGGTAAGTAGCTGGGGGGCATTTGTTACCTCCCTTGCTGAAAGAACTTAGGGCCCATACGGGACCCCGGCAAGAAATTTTGCCTGTTGCTGAAGTCCCAGCAACCAAATATAAGCAGAAAAGTAACAATAATTTTAACAATTCCATTAAATTATACATATCTTTAGAATAAATAGCTTTACTCTGACTACCGTAGATTATTTCCAAAATACATAGTATTAGTAAATTTCCTCCTTGTTTGTGGCTATGCCGATGGTGCGCGGGATTTTAACTGGGTAATGAAACTAAGGTCTTGCCGATATACTGGCATATGCCGAGGGAATGTAACAAATAGCCTTAATGACCTGTCCATGTACCAAGGTAGGTAACTTATAGTATTGATAACATCCCATGTTGTAAAACGTAATTGACAGTACATTTGCCAAGGTTTGTAACTGAGAAGTGAAAAGGAAAACAGTTTTTACCTCTCTTACAAACAGAACATGATCATTTTATAAACTTGTGTAGTACCTCTTTTGTAATTTTCTGGTGTAGTTTTCATTTTTAGCTCGACTATTCAAAGAATAAGGAGACTATTGCACTCGCCCCGGCGTCGGCGTCTGCGTTGGTTAAAGTTTTTAATAAAGTCAAATATCTTGAATACTATCAAAGGTATTGACTTGAAACTCAAAATATATCTTTACCATCAACATCTACACCTGAGGAAACAATCCCCATAACTCTGTTTTGATTTTTGACAGATTTATGCCCCTTTTTAACTTAGAATTTTTGGTTAAAGTTTTTTATAAATTCAAATATCTTGCATATTATCAAAGGTATTGGCTTGAAACTCAAAATATATCTTTACCATCAACGCCTACACCTGAGGAAACAATCCTCATAACTCTGTTTTGATTTTTGACAGATTTATGCCCCTTTTTAACTTAGAATTTTTTGTTAAAGTTTTTAATAAAGTCAAATATCCTGAATACTATCAAAGGTATTGACTTGAAACTCAAACTGTATGTTTACCATCAACATCTACACCTGAGGAAACAATCCCCATAACTCTGTTTTGATTTTTGACAGATTTATGCCCCTTTTTAACTTAGAATTTTTGGTAATTTTTTATAAATTCAAATATCTTTCAAATTATCAAAGGTATTGACTTGAAACTCAAAATATATCTTTACCATCAGCATCTACACCTGAGGAAACAATCCTCATAACTCCGTTTTGATTTTTGACAGATTTATGCCCCTTTTTAACGTAGATTATTTTGTTAAAGATTTTTATAAATTCAAATATCTTGAATACTATTAAAGGTATTGACTTGAAACTCGAAGTATGTGTCAACAATCAACATCTACACCTGAGGAAACAATCCCCATAACTCTGTTTTGATTTTTGACAGATTTATGCCCCTTTTTAACTTAGAATATTTGCTAAAAGATTTTATAAAGTCAAATGTTTTGAATACTATCAAAGGTATTGACTTGAAACTCAAAGTATGTGTCTACCATCAACATCTACATCAGAGGAAACAATCCCCATAACTCTGTTTTGATTTTTGACAGATTTATGCCCCTTTTTAACTTTGATTTTTTTTATGGACTTAAAATGTATGTTTACTGTCAACATCTTCACCAATGTTTTTGATTTTTGACATTTATGCCCCTTTTAACTTAGAATTTTGTCACAGTTTTTACCAGACTAACATGGAAATACTCGAAATGGCTTTCTTTTGAAATATCATAGAATAATTATGCAGCATGCAGCGGTCATGCTTTTTTAATTCTATACATTTCAATTTTGAAAAGTTACAAAGTTATTCATGATCAAATTTACAAGGTTATGTATTTCTTTGAAATTATCCCCTCCTCCCTCCACTTGGCTTACAGAATCCAGAGTAAGGCTTTGAATGTAATGTACATTTACAAAGGTCTTTGAACAAGTTTCATATCTTTGACCTTAATTCTTACAGACAATTACACAATACTCCTGTTCTTTGACAAAAAACCCATTTTACCAACAACCTTTCGAATAGTCGAGCGTGCTGTCATGTGACAGCTCTTGTATAAACTTGTTTGTGATAGGCATGGTATGTTAGTAGGGGTGGCAAGGAGGAGCTTTTATTGTAGACAGCATTTAATCATCTAATGTAACTGTTTTATGTAACTGATACTAAAACATCTCTTTTTTTGTCCATTTTGTATACCAGAATATATCCCTTAGACCAGTCCATACACTTAAGTATTTAACCCCCCTTGCACACTAATAAAACTTTTCTGCATTCAAATTAACAATGTATCAGGGACTCATGTGTAGATAGCAATATTTTGTCACTTTTTTTATACACAAACTGAATATGCCATGCAACTGAAAGTTTTCAGGAATGGACCTATATACACATATAGTATGTAGATCCGTGTTTTCAGGTAGCTGGATTATTTGACCAGTCTGTAGTCCCTAGAAAAGAGGCCCATCTTTAATAGAGTAACTTCAGAATATTTTATTTTTCAGATGCAAGTTTAAGGAGCCTAGCACAAGAGGTAGTTGATTTACTGAAGAAGACAATTGGAGTAGAAAAGTTCACTAGTTCCTATGCAAGTACCCAGAAGGTCCGAGCAGAGAGAAAAGATCAAAGGAAGAAGGAGAGAGCTTTTCAGGTAGATCTACATTCAGTATATAAGAGCATTTTTATGGAGTTGTCATAGCAAAGTGGTAGTATGTTTGCCTCTTGATCTCAGGGTTTGATCCCCACAATTGTGGATGTGCACTTAGGCAAGATGCATTACTTATGTCTCCCTTTGGCTTGGGGGAGACATAATTGTTTTGCCCGTCCGTCTGTCTGTCCTTCTGTAATTTGATATCCATATGACCCACAGTCGTCAAACTTCATAGGATGGTTGGTCTTATTTAGTAAATGATCCCTCTTGTTTCTTGAGTAAGTAGGTCAAAAGTCAAGGTCACAGTTACTGAAACTTTGAAATTCATTATCATTCAAAAGCTGGAGATCCATGTGACTCACAGTCTCCAAACTTCATTATTTCGACTGTACCATTTATTGCTGAGAGGGAGAATCATTGAAAAGAAACTAACTAAACATGCAACAATTCAAATTGTGACAAAACTGCATATTTGTGATGGTCATAAAGGCAGAATCACTTGCCACAAGCAGGATAAGAGTTTGTGTTTATATTTTTTGCAGGCTGTTGCAAATCCAGAGTTGCATGCAAGGAGAAAGTTGAAGAAAAATCTCAACAAGATTGCAGCAAAGAAAAGAAAAATGGAACACATGAGACCTTCAAAGAAAGCCAAGAAGAGAAAGTACCAGGAGTTCACTATTGCAGAATAATTTCAATTCATTTATGAACTTCCATACTATACTAATATTGCAGATAAAATCTGCTCTAAAATCAGAAAATTTTGCAAGTGTGAAAATTATT
>JAFMSR010000003.1:14452653-14508250 GCA_022818135.1 Saxidomus purpurata
AAAATAGTGTCTGTGGCAACATACCACTATAACCCACGCATATACAAACCCCAGGTGATTACAAAAAAAAAACATACAACTAATAAATGTCCAAAATAATCACCAGGACAATGACTGGAAAAACGTAGAAATAATCACAATTAATGACTGCTTAAACAAGAAAACGCATACTTAATGCCCATATAAAGAGTCATAACTAACCAAAAACAGTGATTGATCCTATAACTAGATTCCCGAGACATTGCAGAAAATGCATAAAACACTAATTATTTCCAAAATGGAACCAGTAATTTACTGTCAAATAACAGCCGGATCCAAAAAGCCAAACGCGCACCTGTTATAACTCCATCCGGTTCGTGCGCACTAAAAGTCGCAGTAGGTTACCCAAAACCAACAAGTAGGTCTGGTCAAGTAGTACGAACAGCAATGTTAATCTTTAAAAGCACATCTAACTTTCGCAATTATATTTTCGGAACATTAAAGATGTGTAATATAAGAATAATACACTGCAACCCCGTTATAACGCGGTAGTCGGGGTCCAACTGGTCAGACCGCGTTATAAGTGAGACTCTTTTTATAACGCGGTCTGATCATCGGCCGCTGTTTTCTTGCATAACGCATACATAACGCGAGTACCCCACCCACCTAACCAAATTAAAGCATATTGATGTTTAGCACGCATCATGTTTTTATGAAATCGAGAGGTTAAATTGTAGAAAATAACTATTCTATGTAAAATAAATTGGTTAATTAAGCACAAAATTAAATATATAAAAGAGAAATTCTTACGTAAATATTTGCTATTGAAAACGAAAGTACATTCATTTTCTGAAAATGATGGCTAAAGTGAAATTTTTTGTTAAAACAAACAATAAGTTTTGTATTTGATTTATTTAAGTTCAGGTAAGCCTGCAATCAAAGATGCGCAAACAAATATTAATTCACACGATTTAGAAGTTATTGTCTAACAAACAAAGAGGTCAGCTTGTGAATAACGGAGCCGTGAAAAAATACCAGTAAGCCGTAATTGTTTTATCACTTCTTTGTCAATAGACGCTTGATACCGGTTAAGTGACAAAGATCAATTAACAACCTGCCATGTTGTTTATTTACGTTTTCGAACATTCGTTTTGTATAGGGACAATGCTTTTTTGATAGAAATAATTTTGGTCCATCCCGAAATTTTTGGGAGCCAAGACCCAACCGCATTATACCAGGATCCGCGTTATAACGATGCGCGTTATAACGAGGTCGCAGTGTACTACATTAAGAACAATCTTACTCAGGCACGAAAAACCCAATCACACACAACGACAACGATGTGAAAAGTACTGGTTAGTCACCAGGATCAGGAATAGTAGTTCACCAGCATCTGTCCAAGGACCGAATCGCCGATCATGCAGATCATGATCTACATGATTCAAATACTTGCATTAATGACTGTGCTTTTTCAACAGTAGTAGACCGAACCTGGCTCCATTGGTTAATTTACTATCCGATTTTTGCTTCAAGCTCCGGTAGTAAACAACCAACTAGTACAAGTCTCTTTATAATTTTCTATTGTACATCATTATAATTAAAGAAGTAAAGTTAACAAGTAGCCTATGCGGTTGCTTGCTTATTTGGCTTTTAAGGGGTTTTTATATTTTCAAAATTTCAGAGTAGGAACATAAGTCAAACTTTCATGCATACCTTTAACTTGTTAAAATAAGTAAAACCATCTTTCGGACAACATTTTATTCTCTCATTCAGGACAATTAAAATTTTTATCATCACAAAAAGCTAAGCAAAATAAAAATAGGACAACACTTTATTAAAGGGGATTTTTACTTTACAAAACAAACACATATAACATCTAGTATCAAAATTTTCTAAAAACTGTTAGGCTACCACGATCCAGACATACAAACTAGGTCAATCACACTTAGATCTCACTGGTCGCCGTGATTGGCCTTCTCTTTGGTAACCAATCAAATTCAACCTTTGGCAATACAAGCTGGAAATTGCAGTCAGGTAAATTTCTCCTATTTCTGGCTTCAAAATTTTCGTTTTTAGGCATGACGGGAGACATGCCAGGGTCTCATCCAGATATTAAGCTAACATAAGTGCTCTTTTGGATGGACCTTGATAAAATTCTCATCAAATCAAATCAAATCAAAGACAAAGTTACAGTCCGGACACGAATGTGTGCATATATGCATATATAGAGGAATCCATTACCTTCAAACTCTAAGTATGACCTTGACCTTTGAGCTAGGGACATGGGTCTTGCACGCGACACATCGTCTTGATGTGCTAGACATGTGTGCCAAATTATTTTAAAATCCTTCAATGCATGACAAAGTTACAGTCCGGACACGAATGTGTGCATATATAGAGGATTCCATAACCTTCATACTCCAAGTGTGACCTTGACCTTTGAGGTAGGGATGTGGGTCTTGCACGCGACACATCGTCTTGATGTGCTTGACATGTGTGCCAAGTTATTTTAAAATCCTTCAATGCATGACAGAGTTACAGCCCAGACACAAATTTGTAAGTGGGGACACACAGACGGACGAACAGACCGACAGACGGTGCGATTTTAATATGCCGCCCTTCTGGGGGCATAAAAAGCAAAGGGCCATAATTCAGGCAAAAATTATTAAAAAAAAAAAAAAGAAAGAAAAAAAAACAAGAGCTGTCCCTCACAAGTGACGAAAGAGGTGCCTCACAGTCTGTGTCCTCTCCATGTGCTCAATAAATGTGCTATGTAATTTTAAAATCATTCCATGCATGACAGAGTAACCATGCATACAGTTTTCCATTACTTTAAACACTAAGTGTGACCTTGACCTTTGAGGTAGGGACTTGGGTCTTGCACGCGACACATCCGCTTGATGTGCTAGACATTTGTGCCAGGTTATTTTAAAATCCTTCAAAGCATGATAAAGTTATAGTCCGGACACAAATGTATGCATATATACAGGATTCCATTACCTATAAACTCTAAGTGTGACCTTGACCTTTGTGGTAGGGATGTGGGTCTTGCACGTGACACATCATCTTGATGTGCTAGACATTTGTGCCAAATTATTTTAAAATCCTTCAATGCATGACAAAGTTACAGTCCGGACACGAATGTGTGCATATATGCATATATAGAGGAATCCATTACCTTCAAACTCTAAGTGTGACCTTGACCTTTGAGCTAGGGATGTGGGTCTTGCACGCGACACGTCATCTTGATGTGCTAGACATTTGTGCCAAGTTTTTTTAAAATCCTTCAATGCATGACAAAGTTACAGTCCGGACACGAATGTGTGCATATATGCATATATAGAGGAATCCGTTATCTTCAAGCTCTAAGTTTGACCTTGACCTTTGAGCTAGGGACGTGGGTCTTGTACGCGACACGTCATCTAGATGTGCTAGACATTTGTGCCAAGTTATTTTAAAATCCTTCAATGCATGACAAAATTATAGTCTGGACACAAATGAGTGCATATATAGAGGATTCCATAACCTTCATACTCTAATTGTGACCTTGACCTTTGAGGTAGGGATGAGGGTCTTGAAATCCCTTGAGAAGTGTAGAAGGAGTTGCGCACAGAAGAATTACATATGTGAAAAAAAACAAAGGGCCATAATTCTGTCAAAAATGACCAAATCACAAAACCCCGACAAAATGCGCCAGGGCACTTCATGACAATACTTCTTGAAAGTTTGGTTGAAATCCGTTGAGAAATGTAGGAGGAGTTGCGCACAGAAGAAATTGTTTACGCCCGCCCACCCGCCGACATACCTCAATCTAATAACCAGGATTTTTCCTTTGGAAAACCTGGTTAAAAAACATTTCACATAATTGCATCATATTTGTCATCAGTTCAGCTTAGTTTCCCTTAATATCATAGCCCATTGTCTGAAAACGGCCAACCAGTCTAGTGTCAATTACTCATCAAAGACGCTGACATCTGAAATACCTGATCAGCTGTTTAGTTGTCAAGGCGACATTCAGTGCATAACAAAATTAGCGACGTGTGAATTGCTCAGTTAGGCAAATTCAGTGACCTATAGTAAGCTGATACATTCTTTTTTATACGCTGTACATAAGTCTATCCATTTAATTGATCGAGATGTGAATTCTGACGGATCTTGACCTCATGATTTTTTTCCAAGTTAATTTTTATAAAATGTTAATTTTTTTAATTGACATTGTGTAACTTTGACATCCTATAAATACTGCTCACACCTTAATATATTTTGTAGATGGAAATTGGTTAAGATGAAAAATATTTGTACCAACAATAAATACCCAGCTATTCGCAATTCTTGGTTGAAAAATTGTTTAAAAATGTTCCTGATCTTTACACTTACATTGTGTTAAAGTTGCTTAAATATATGCAACGTTATAAACCAGTTACTGTACAATTATACTTCAATTTAGATGCAAAAGTCCAAACTTGGTAGTCAAGTATTACACACAATATAACCATATTTTATTCAAGGTCATGCAAAGACACCTTCTATATACCCGAGTTCATCCAAAACAATATAAGCTGCTCGTCCAGTCAGAGAGATTTTAAAAGAAAGCTGGAATCTGCGGCCAAGAGTCTGAAAGAGCATCACGACAAATTGCAGCGTGAAAAACAACTGCTCTTGAAAGATAAGGCGGGGTTACTAGAGAAAATCAGAAAATTCCGGAAAGAGATCAACAAAAGGCTTGACGAGTTAGAGAACAATTCCATAGCTGATATCGAAGATAAATACAAAGCCCTGATTGGCAAGATAGAAAAAGGAATTAGAATGTTAGATGCAAACACAGCCAATGTAAAATCAGCTCAAGACAAAGTAGGAGGTCATGGCAACAATGTCTCACAGGACTTTGTCAATGCTAAGAAAGGAAAAAATATTGCCAGCAATGCTTCTCAATGCATAGAACACAACAAAGCACATATCCATAAAGAAGAAATAGATTTCTCACCAGATCAGAGAATTCTTGAATTATTAGGAGAAATAAGTTTCCTTGGCAAAATTACAAAAAGAAATATAGAAGCTACTAGATCAACTGCTACCAGCAACATTCAGCTTCCGGCTAAAAGAAATCAGACATCTTCTGGTTCTAGTACTGCCCAGCAGACTGATGCTTTACTTCAGGCTAAAGAAAGCAGGAAGTATAATGTCAAAGTTCAATCAGACAAGCATGACTGTAATATTATCAGTGCATGTACACTTGAGGATGGGACAATGATACTGTCTGACTACAATAACAACAAGCTGAAATGTCTGGACAGTTCCACATTTACAGTCACAGACTTCTGTGATCTACCTGGAGAACCATGGCAAGTATGTCCCATCAGTAAACAAGAAGTTGCTGTATGTTTGACATATAAACAAGTAGTTCAATTCATTTCAGTAGGAGCCAGTCTGAAGAAGACAAAGCAGATAAACACTGACTTTGTATGTTATGGTCTGGCATATTGTAATGGTAACCTGTATATTTCAGACAGGTATACATCAGTATATATATACAGTGTATCTGGTAGTAAGCTGAAGCTGCTCAGTAAAAACCCGCTCGGACAGCAACTGTTCACTTTAATCCGCAGTCTAGCTGTTAGTCAGGACGGTTCAAAGCTTTATATTTCAGACTTCGTTAAAGGACTGATTATACTGGACAATAACGGACAGATAGTTGGAGAATTCAATGGTTTGCAGTTAGAGGCAGCCTTTGGATGTTATCTTACAGCTACAGGGAGTTTGCTTGTCTGTGGACATGACTCATACAATGTACTGCAGTATGGAGAGAATGGTGATCTGAGAAATGAGGTAGTAGAATTCACAGCCAGAAATGCCTCTCATCAAGCAATCTGTTGCAATCTGCAGATGTCAAAGATGATAATAGGTGGGCATGAAAATGAAATTAAAGTCTATGATCTTGTGAAATAAAGTATAAATATGGCAGGGATGACATGGACTGAGAAAGATTTACATTGATATAATCATACAAATATACAGAATGTAAAAATACAACATGCATATACAACAAGTATACATACAAGATGTATATTTAGTCCTATGAATATAATATGTAACACTGAATTTCAACACGAACAAAAGAACTATGTAACTGTCTGGTAAAGAGTGAAATCCGTGGAAAGATTCTTTGATCAGAAGCTTTCATCATTTAAGCATAATGAATCAACAGTAATTACATAATAATGAACAAGTCTTGCTGTTGTGATATCATTACCAATAAAAAAAGGTTTACAGCAAGCCCATTGATAGGTTTATATTACGAAACTGTGTCATATGTGGAATATGTTTTCATGTTGAAAAGCTTTGAAAAATGACACTGTTTTATTTTAATTTATTTATCATTTCTGTTTTGAAGACAAAATTGTAAGACAGTCTGATTAATTTTTAATCTAAGCACATTGTTAAATATAAGCATATTTCTATTCTGAGTTTTTATAACATTCTTTTTTTTAATTAATTTCAAATTGGAAGATGTTATTTTTAAAAGGATATAAAACATTTAAATTTGACAGTTCATAAATCAAATGTTTCAATTTTCTCAAATTGTCAAATTTCAAATGCATATCTTAATCATTATAATAAGTTTTGCCTATGTGCTAACTTGGTGAAAATCAACACTTTCACCATTCTGTTTGTGTATGTTTGTTTCTCAGGGTTTTCACTAAACAGGCGAAATGCAGAACAAACAAAATTTTGCAGTCCTTTACTTTTGTACTGTACACTGGGTAATTTTTACTGTCTATTTTTTCTGTGACTATCATGCTTTTACTTATTTGCCATGTTAAGCATTTGCAAGCAGAATCTATTGCCGTCTTCAACTTTTCATTTTAGAGTATGAATTTTCAACCACAAAAAAGGCTTATTACAACTCCATTTATTACATAATACTATCCTGTTTTGTAATACAACATATTATATAATCCAGTTTGTTCATTTACATTCTGCCTGTAAAATTACTTTTCATGTAAAGCTGACTTACATCAAAGTGTAGATTTTAGCATAACTTCTGTTGATGTAAATTGAGAAATTTCAGTTCAACATTTTTCTACAGTTTATATGTAAAAGGTGATTTTGACAGTGCTCAGATTTCATTTTGTAGTAATGTGTCTCTGATTTCCTGTGCTGTTACATATTTTGAAGTTTTAATAGCTTTTAGTTAGATATAATACAGCAGATGTACTTGAACAATTCTGTCAGTTCTCATACATGGATGGATGGAGGTGTAGCTTGAACTATAAACTATAATGTGGAACTAAAAACACCAATCAGTAGAACTATGAACTAAAGAGTGTGAACTATAACCTAAGCAGTTGAACTATAAACTTAAGAGTGTGAAGTATACATCAAATAGTGTGAACTATAAATCTCAGAGTGTGAACTATAAACTAAGGAGTATGAACTATAAACTAAGGAGTGTGAACTCTAAAGAGTGTGAACTACACACTAAGCTGTGGAACTATAAACTGGAATGCGAACAAGGTCAATTCAGAGTTCAAACTGATTTATTCAGAGAACCAAAGAATTGTCCATATGACTCTGTAAAACAGTGATTCTGTATTGTTCCATGTACAGTACATAATTTCCAATGCAATGTAGTTAAGGCCACTACTTTTTAATTTCTTGGTTTACAAGAAGTTTTTTGAAAAGTGCCCATCGGCCGGTCAAAAAAAAAAAAACAAGAGCTGTCACATGACAGCACGCTCGACTATTCGAAAGGTTGTTGGTAAAATGGTTTTTTTGTCAAAGAACAGGAGTATTGTGTAATTGTCTGTAAGAATTAAGGTCAAAGATATGAAACTTGTTCAAAGACCTTTGTAAATGTACATTACATTCAAAGCCTTACTCTGGATTCTGTAAGCCAACTGGAGGGAGGAGGGGATAATTTCAAAGAAATACATAACCTTGTAAATTTGATCATGAATAACTTTGTAACTTTTCAAAATTGAAATGTAAAGAATTAAAAAAGCATGACCGCTGCATGCTGCATAATTATTCTATGATATTTCAAAAGAAAGCCATTTCGAGTATTTCCATGTTAATCTGTTAAAAACTGTGACAAAATTCTAAGTTAAAAGGGGCATAAATGTCAAAAATCAAAAACATTGGTGAAGATGTTGACAGTAAACATACATTTTAAGTCCATAAAAAAAATCAAAGTTAAAAAGGGGCATAAATCTGTCAAAAATCAAAACAGAGTTATGGGGATTGTTTCCGCAGATGTAGATGTTGATGGTAGACACATACTTTGAGTTTCAAGTCAATACCTTTGATAGTATTCAAAACATTTGACTTTATAAAATCTTTTACCAAATATTCTAAGTTAAAAAGGGGCATAAATCTGTCAAAAATCAAAACAGAGTTATGGGGATTGTTTCCTCAGGTGTAGATGTGGATTGTAGACACATACTTTGGGTTTCAAGTCAATACCTTTGATAGTATTCAAGATATTTGAATTTATAAAAATCTTTAACAAAAAAACCTACGTTAAAAAGGGGCATAAATCTGTCAACTAGAACTGTCACAATAGTGACGAATTATACCCCCACAATACAGCTTTGTCACAGAAGTATGGCAACCATAAGAAAGGAATGGCCACAAGGACATAGAGTTGAGTTATTATACAATAATTTGTGTAAATGAGACCTTGACCTTTGACCTACTGACCCCAAAGTCGAACTTGACCTGTATTTGATGATGTTACAGCTGTGTACCGAAAATTATTTAAATCGGTCAAGCCTTTCATGAGTTATCATCCGAAACTGTTTTACATTACAGTTCAGTTACTGTGACCTTGACCTTTGACCTACTGACCCCAAAGTCGAACTTGACCTGTATTTGATGATGTTACAGCTGTGTACCGAAAATTATTTAAATCGGTCAAGCCTTTCATGAGTTATCATCCGGAAAATGTTTTACAGTTCAGAGTCACTGTGACCTTGACCTCTGACCTACTGACCCCAAAGTCGAACTTGACCTGTATTTCATAAAGTTGCACGTGTGTACCAAAAATTATTTAAATTGGTCAAGCCTTTCATGAGTTATCATCTGGAAACTGTTTTACAGTTAAGAGTCACTGTGACCTTGACCTTTGACCTACTGACCCCAAAGTTGAACCTGACCTGTATTTCATGAAGTTGCACGTGTGTACCAACAAAGGGCCATAATTCTGTTAAATTTGGTCGCCGCAAAAATTCCTTCCTTTACTTCCATCTACACATTAAGGTTGTTCATCACTGGAAGTTTAAGCAAAATCTGCCATCCGGTTTAAGAGGAGTTGCTTTCACAAAATTTCTATATGGTATATAGTGAAAAAATCAACAAAGGGCCATAATTCTGTTAAATTTGGTCGCCGCAAAAATTCCTTCCTTTACTTCCATCTACACATTAAGGTTGTTCATCACTGGAAGTTTAAGCAAAATCTGCCATCCGGTTTAAGAGGAGTTGCTTTCACAAAATTTCTATATGGTATATAGTGAAAAAATCAACAAAGGGCCATAATTCTGTTAAATTTGGTCGCCGCGAAAATTCCTTCCTTTACTACCATCTACACATTAAGGTTGTTCATCCCTGGAAGTTTAAGCAAAATCTGCCATCCGGTTTAAGAGGAGTTGCGTTCACAAGATTTCGGGACGTACGGACGGACGGACGGACGGACGGACGGACGGACAAGTGCAACGCTATATGCACCCCACTTTGTGGGGGCATAAAAATCAAAACGGAGTTATGAGGATTGTTTCCTCAGGTGTAGATGCTGATGGTAAAGATATATTTTGAGTTTCAAGTCAATACCTTTGATAATTTGCATGATATTTGAATTTATAAAAAAACTTTAACCAAAAATTCTAAGTTAAAAAGGGGCATAAATCTGTCAAAAATCAAAACAGAGTTATGGGGATTGTTTCCTCAGGTGTAGATGTTGATGGTAAACATATAGTTTGAGTTTCAAGTCAATACCTTTGATAGTATTCAGGATATTTGACTTTATTAAAAACTTTAACAAAAAATTCTAAGTTAAAAAGGGGCATAAATCTGTCAAAAATCAAAACAGAGTTATGAGGATTGTTTCCTCAGGTGTAGATGTTAATGGTAAAGATATATTTTGAGTTTCAAGTCAATACCTTTGATAATATGCAAGACATTTTAATTTATAAAAAACTTTAACCAAAAATTCTAAGTTAAAAAGGGGCATAAATCTGTCAAAAATCAAAACAGAGTTATGGGGATTGTTTCCTCAGGTGTAGATGTTGATGGTAAACATATAGTTTGAGTTTCAAGTCAATACCTTTGATAGTATTCAAGATATTTGACTTTATTAAAAACTTTAACCAACACAGACGCCGACGCCGGGGCGAGTGCAATAGTCTCCTTATTCTTCGAATAGTCAAGCTAAAAAAGACTACGAAACCTTTTTCCATCACCCAAAAAAGCAAACAACTACATTTAATGTCATCTGAAACTAAATTGACAGCTTTGATGTGTGCCGCTATGACATGCGATTTGCACAATTATTCCCAAAACCTTTGTTCTCAACTGAGAGGTTGTATATGTTTGATAGTGGGTCCGGGGTGTTACGATGTTTTTGGTCCAAAGTTCAAGAACGGAGAAATACCGCGTAACTTGGCGGGAGTAAAATCGCGGCACTTCAAGTGGGTTTACAGAAAATTAAATTTAAATTACTTATAATTAAATTTAAATTGATTATATTCGGTAGAAATTTGTATACACATGAATTGTCTGTGTGTTGTAAACAAATCAAATTCAAAAATATTTGCTGACCGACGTACATTTATATAGCGTGTTAAATATATTGTATCACCAAAAAAAACTTACTCATAACATTATTTATTCCCAAATAGTATTTTTATAATCCAAAATGATCAGACTATCGTCTTGAGCTACTTGTACATGTCTCAAACTGTCAAAAATATATCGGTCTTTTTAATGCCACGTGCTTTTACTAAGATCAAACACGGCGCGCCTTCTTTGATCTCGTGACATCTGCGGCCTTATCTTAGGTAACCTTTAAGATTAAACAAGGTTGCAGAAAACATTTAATTCGGCAACAGTTGGAGGAAAATTTTTACTGGGAAAAAAATCGGCTTTAACAATAAATGACAACCAAAGGACACGCTGAAACGCTGTGATTTTTCTTTATAACGGAACGTTTTGATTTGAATAAAAAACAGTTGAAACTTTTTTAAAAATTGATTGAGAAATACTTTTCGCATTCACAGGGGTGTGATTAGGCATCGAAGCGAGTAAAACAAGAGCCATGTTACACATGGTTAATCCCCCCGCCAGGAAGAAGATACCTGAAGGTTGTACTTTCGTACATTTTACTTGGTGAGAGGAAATCCTTAAAAAGCCGTATAGTTATGGTCATGCTGAGTACAGTTTTCAAGTAAGTGGAAAAAGAATAAGGCAATGAAGAGAAGGTTTGCAAAATTATATTAATGTTCATTATCAGTATAGGTATGATATTTTTCTATTTGACTAAAAGTAGGCAAGGTAGAGTTATTATTCTTGCACACTGCACTTCCTACCAATGCGCTATGTCAGTGTATTAAGTTTGAAGAAAATCCCTCAAGTACTTTTGGAGTTATGCTCCGGAATTTTTTTTAAAGTAAATCTGATAAAGGGGAATAACTCTAAAAGAAGGCAAGGTAGAGTTATTGTTCTTACACACTGCACTTCCTACCAATGTGCTATGTCAGTGTATTAAGTTTGAAGAAAATCCCTCAAGTACTTTTGGAGTTATGCTCTGGACAAATTTTTTAAAGTAAATCTGATAAAGGGGAATAACTCTAAAAGTAGGCAAGGTAGCGTTATTGTTCTTGCACACTGCACTTCCTACCAATGTGCTATGTCAGTGTATTAAGTTTAAAGAAAATCCCTCAAGTACTTTTGGAGTTATGCTTCGGACAAGTAAATCTGATAAAGGGGAATAACTCTAAAGTAGGCAAGGTAGTTATTGTTCTTGCACACTGCACTTCCTACCAATGTGCTATGTCAGTGTATTAAGTTTGAAGAAAATCCCTCCAGTACTTTTGGAATTATGCTTCGGACAAGTAAATCTGATAAAGGGGAATAACTCTAAAAGTAGGCAAGGTAGAGTTATTGTTCTTGCACACTGCACTTTCTACCAATGTGCTATGTCAGTGTATTAAGTTTGAAGTAAATCCCTCAAGTACTTTTGGAGTTATGCTCTGGACAAAACTTTTAAAGTAAATCTGATAAAGGGGAATAACTCTAAAAGTAGGCAAGGTAGAGTTATTGTTCTTGCACACTGCACTTCCTACCAATGTGCTATGTTAGTGTATTAAGTTTGAAGAAAATCCCTCAAGTACTTTTGGAGTTATGCTCCGGACAAAGTTTTTAAAGTAAATCTGATAAAAGGGGAATAACTCTAAAAGTAGGCAAGGTAGAGTTATTGTTCTTACACACTGCACTTCCTCCAAAAGTGCTCTGTCAGTGTATGAAGTTTGAAGAAAATCGCTCAAGTACTTTTGGAGTTATGCTCCGGACAAAATTGGGACGGACGGACGGACGAAGACCATTTCTAATATCCCCTTCGCCTTCGGCAGGGGGATAAATTATTTGTGAAGGCAGGGGGCATGGGGGCCGCTATAGGCCCCTATTGG
This sequence comes from Saxidomus purpurata, assembly GCA_022818135.1. NCBI lineage: Eukaryota > Metazoa > Mollusca > Bivalvia > Venerida > Veneridae > Saxidomus > Saxidomus purpurata. Next base: position 14,465,310 of record JAFMSR010000003.1, read on the forward strand.
GGTCAAGGGGCAATGTTCCTGTGGCAACCAGGGGGCGGAGCCCCTGTAAAACTATATGTTTTAGCACTCTAGGAGAATAAAAATGGATTTAAAAGTCTATATCAGGGGTCTTGTATGTCCATTTTTGGGGCCAAAAGTACCACAAATTTCAAAGAAAAAATTAGCTTAATTTTACTGATTTTCCTTCTATGTATGACGTATTTTCGCGATCCCGGTTTTACACCGATTTTTGAAGGAAAAGATTTTCAAAAATATTTTACCGTTTTTTGTTACCTTATTTCACCGTAAATCACGTAATTCATTAGGAGAAATATGCAAACAACGTGGAGAGTAGAGCGAGTTACAAAAACAAAGATAATTGCTCTACTCGGCGTTTCTCCGCGTATTTTAGAGTAGTTAAATAATTTTATCATTTCATAAATTAACAAACAATACTCAGTCAGTGATGCCACATTGCAAACAATTTTAGAATTGACTGGGTTAGTTTTGTCATCCTTGACAGCTCGTATTTTTCACACCTACCGCGAGTGACAAATGCCAAGTGGAGAATAAAAATTGACCAATTAATTCAAATTTTTAACGGGAATAAATATACATGAATCCTGATTAATATTATAGGTTGTGCTAAAAATAACTTATACTTTTTGAAACAATTATATTAAACAAAACACATTACGCTTTGATACTCGTAGCGGCACGAATCTATAGTTACGTGACAGCGGAGAATATTACATCGGCGGCGATGTTTTTGTGATGTAATTATACCAAAACTAGTTTGTTTTCGCTTTTCTAAACAAGACAAAACAGGCGATTTTTTTTGTATCCCTGTAAAAATCCATCGGGAAAAATAACAAGAGGGCCAAGATGGCCCTATATCGCTCACCTTGGTACAAGTCCACTTGCCTAGTGGAAGATCACTAGATAATGTTATATACCAATTAGGTTTTCCTATATACACCTTTGTAAAACAAGTGACCACCCCCCCACCGGCAAGGTCAATTTTGACCCCAGGGGCATAATTTGAACAAACTTTGAAGAGGTCTACTAGGCAATGCTACATGCCAAATATCTAAGCTCTAAGCCTTGTGGTTTCAGAGAAAAAGATTTTTAAACTTTTTCCTATATAAGCCTATGTTAAACTAAGTGACCCCCCGTTCGGGGTCAATTTTGACCCGGGGGTAATAATTTGAACAATCTTGGTAGAGGTCCACTAGCCAATGCTACATGCCAAATATCTAAGCTCTAGGCCTTGTGGTTTCAGAGAAGAAGATTTTTAAAGTTTTTCCTATATAAGCCTATGCAAAACTAAGTGACCACCCCCATGGGGGTCAATTTTGACCCAGGGGTCATAATTTGAACAATCTTGGTAGAGGTCCACTAGACAATGCTACATGCCAAATATCTTAGCTCTAGGCCTTGTGGTTTCAGAGAAGAAGATTTTTTAAGTTTTTCCTATATATGCCTATGCAAAAACTAAGGGCCCACCCGCGCGGGGTCAATTTTGACCCGGGGGTCATAATTTGAACACTCTTGGTAGAGGTCCACTAGACAATGCTACATGCCAAATATCTAAGCTCTAGGCCTTGTGGTTTCAGAGGAGAAGATTTTTAAAGATTTTCCTATTTGTTGCCATAGCAACCAGAGTTCTGCATGGAATGGAATTCTTTGAACAATTTTGGTAGAGCTTCATGCAAGGAACATTCCTGCATAGTTTTATCAACATTGGCCTAGAGGTTTCAGAGGAGATGTCATTTGAATCAAAATGTTGACGGACGACGGACGACGGACAATCATCGATCAGAAAAGCTCACCCTGGCGTAGCCAGGTGAGCTAAAAAGTCAAAATCGTATTTTTATTTTTTTTCCATTTTAGGAAAAATACGTTCGCCAGTTTTATAAACCAAGAAATACAAAAGTAGTGGCCTAATGTTTCATTTATTTGTGTATTTCATCATTTATTTGTGTATTTTTAATGTAATGCAGACAGTAAGTGATTCTGCCTTTGTGATGTCTTTTGTGTCAAACTTGCTGATTTTGGGTAAAACATTGCCTGAAAGGTGGCTACATAATTCAGGTGACTGTAAACACAGGTTTCACTGCATTTTAATTGTATTGCATGCTTTGTTTCTCAACTTGATCTGTAATAGAACCAACTTAATTGGAAACCTCTCTTAAACAGCAAGTCTATGAATGCACCAAAAAAGGTGATTGTTTAATACAAACATATTTAAAGTAAAAATGGCTAATGATATATTGTGAATTGGCTTCTTAAGAAAGGTAGCTGCTAAATTAACACAGGGTTAACTGTACTCTAAATGATTTCAGAGTACAGTTAACTCCATATATAATGAATCTGGTTATAGCAAAATTCATGATATAAGGAACAAATTTTCTAGGCCCTATTTTATTTCCTTGTTTATTTTATATGAAAATGCTTTGTGGATATAACATACCCTAAATATAAGGTACAAATTTTCTAGGCCTCATTTTATTTCCTTGTTTATTTTATATGAAAATGCTTTGTGGATATAACATACCCCAAATATAAGGAACAAATTTTCTAGGCCCCATTTTATTTCCTTGTTTATTTTATATGAAAATGCTTTGTGGATATAACATACCCCAAACATAAGGTACAAATTTTCTAGGCCCTATTTTATTTCCTTGTTTATTTTATATGAAAATGCTTTGTAGATATAACATACCCCAAACATAAGGTACAAATTTTCTAGGCCCTATTTTATTTCCTTGTTTATTTTATATGAAAATGCTATATGGATATAACATACTCCAAATATAAGGTACAAATTTTAATGGTCCAAAAGAGTTTGTTATATACAGAGTTCACTGTATGTTTTAACCTTGAAAAGCCTAAACCTAAAGGACCTGTGTTAGAAACCTATAAGTTACAATGTTGATCTTTTTACTGATTTATGAAACAATATTAATCAATGAATGTCATTCATTTATTGTTATTGAGTTCATGAATGAATTTTTCTGTTTGATATCATGATGACTATTCAAGTTGAGGGTTCCATTATGCTCTTTTGCTAAATCCTTTACTGTATGCATTTATATAGAATAGAAACAGTAGATTTTTTATCCTTATTTATATGGTACAGAAAGAGTAGATTTTTTGTCCATATTTATATGGGATGGAAAGAGTAGATTTTTTGTCCATATTTATATGGGACATCCTCATGCATCAGTGGTTTGCCAACCTTTCAGACATGAAATTATGTAACGAATGCTCTGGACGTATGAGAATGATATGGGATGGAAAGTGTAAATTTTTGTTCGTATTTATATGGGATGGAAAGAGTAGATTTTTTGTCCGTATTTATATGGGATGGAAAGTGTAAATTTTTTGTCCTTTGCTTGTCATATGATGCAACATAGCGGGGTAAATAACAAAAGAGGTAACCTTGTTTTGATTATTTCCCATTTGATACCCTTTTTGTTGCCCCAGTTTCTGTTAATCCTCTACCATATCCTAAATTAATACTGAAAATGAATCCTGTAGATGAACACGTCTAAATTAGAATAATCATGAAAGGACATGGTTCGCCTACTATGAAAAATGGCCCAATATTTAAGAAAATAATAAAATTATTATTTAATCATTTTTCGTATATATACATGTAAACCAAGTGTTAAAGCACACGCAGATATAATTTTTAGCTTGAATCATCATATATCAAAGACGATGACAGTTGAATTAGACACCCACCATCACGGAATTCCTGTGATTTTTTTAATTTTCGTAACTTTGAATGGAAATTCAAGTATGAGCACAGTCCTCGACAGTCTATATTTTTACACATAATATTCTTCAGTGTGATTCTGCCATGCCTGAAAAATCTTAAGACTGTCGACAGCTGTGCCGGGGGTGAATTTTTTAAAAAATGCGAGTCTTGGGAGACATAATGCACGGAGAAAAAATTATGTGTACACCGTTTCTATGACAGAGTGTAAACATATGCAGCACATGTGTAATGTGTATACACATTTGCCTTCTAATGTGTCCTTTTGATGTTTTGTTGACAAAATGGAGCACTGAACACACTAAGTAAGTATAAAGGTCTTGATAAAGTATCTTTATTTCTTTAAAAAATGTTTACTTTGTCGTATAAAGGTAAACTTCAAACCGAAAGTAGAAATAGGACAGTAACCTTGTAAATGTTACTGTTCCGAGTTTGTCTGTTTACAAACAAATCATTCTAAGATGCATGCTATCTGATGGTGTTTTCAGTCAAGTGCAGTAAGAATTCATGTTATTATTTAGAGAGCTCCCCTGGCCCTAGAACAGAATGTGTTTTAAAAGAAATTTGTATCAAATTGACTGGGAGTGGGTGGGGAAGGGTGACGTGATCAGAACCACTTTGTACAGTCATGCAGATGGTCAAACTTATTAGCGGCTTTGTTTAATGAATCTGGAAAATAAACAGGCTCAAATACTGGTGCAGGCATGATTTATACCCTCATATAAGCCCTGATACCTGAATTATTTCCTGACAAAAGTTAAGTTAGGTCAGGAGAGATCATATACATGTATCTGCATGAAGTATGTTTTGGCATTAGAATTTATTTAAGTTTTTGGATATGTGTAGTAACTGTATCCATGACAGCTTGTTTTGAATGCTTTACAAGCAGTATGACCAGTGCATAATATTGTTGACAAAAATATTTTTAAGATTATTGTGGTTAACAGCTTCTGTCTATGCATAGACAGTGTATATCTACTGTAAATTAAAATCAAGGATTATGTGACATGAGTAATAGTTCCAAATGTGAAATGTAAATATTTATATACTTCATTTCTTCTGTGTTTTCAAAGTTTAAACTGTTTTTATTCAGATAAGGGGCTACAATCAGCATATTATTGCACTCCTTTTTTCAGTGCAGACTCCATGCAGCCAGGATGGTATTCTCCAGTATTGTTTGGATTATACCTAGCTGATCTTTAAGCATACCATGCTCAAGACAGGCTCAAGGTCGGCATTTAAAACTGTATTCTGTATTTGTATGATAAGTTCAATACAGTTAATGATTGTAATGATGAATTCTAAATGATAAAATAAATCATCAAGTACTGAATATTCACTGACCCACAACTTTATGTTACATGCATTCATCATATTGCAATGTTTGATTGAACTTTATCAATAAATTTACAGGCTGGTCCTTTCTAACACTCAAAGAATGACCATGACTTCTATATTGCATGATGTGACATAAGGTAAGAGACATTTCTGCATAGGTTGCACATATATCAAGAAAATTGCTGTGACAGTGTATTTCAACTATAGCTAACAAATGTAAAACAACACTCTTCTCTAATATATTTTCATCTAGTGTACCATGAAACTTAAAGTATGTAGACCAACATAAATTGTTTACACTCACATATTGTTTATAATAGTATCAGTTTTCATTCTGTAAATTTACAGGATATTTCAGAATTCATTTTAAACATGTCCAAAATGATAAATGTTCATAAACATGACACATTTTTCCATAGTTGCAGGATCCCTGCTGTATTTCTTGATTGAAGAAAAGATGTAAAGTGTTGGAAAGGAGCAAAACAAAAAATGTGATATCACTCATCCATTACTCATGACCATTTCCAGGACAAACTCTTACTTCATATGGACAATTTCACAGGGACAAAATAAAGATTGTCATTTGGTATGTATACAAAATTAATCTAAAATGCATAAACTAACTGTTTTTTTTAAAATATAATTGTGATAATTAATATTGGTCCTTCATATTAAAAAAACTTATCAAGTCCCTTATAGTAACTAATGATAATGTTCCTTGACAGGTATGACATTTGGAAGTCCATGAAAAGCATGAATGTGCCATGCCTAGATGGTCAGTACAGATTTAAAGCCGCATGGAAGCTGGGTACACATACTTTTCTTCAAACTGGACTTCTGAATAAATCTACATCTTTATTTGCATTTAACTAAATGTTACGTCAGTAAAGTACCATATTGCAAGGTTACTGAGTGGATAGGGAGTAAAATCAACACAAATCTACTCTGAATTTGACATTTTTTAAGAAAATACTCAAAAGTCAGGCTTATTTTTTTGTTAACTTCTGGAGTTTTAAATATTCTTTGAGGACATATACATGTCCCTATGCTTTAAATTACAGTCAGATTAGTATGTCATATATAAAACTAGAATGTGCTAATATGTCATTCATTTAAAGAAAACATTAATTTCAGGTGTGATGGGAAGAGTCCAGTTCTGACAAGATATTGCTTCTATTGTACAGGAGTCTTAAAAAGAGTAGGAATGTTCATGGAGTTGTGGATAATCTGCACCATTTTATAACTAGCCAAAGTTCTGCAAAGGACACTTCAAATTACTGCCATCACTGTAAAAATACATCAATTCAGACAGTGTCAGTACCAGAAATTGTATTTGTATGCAATGGATATTGTGTTAAACTTAATCTGCTTTGATTTTGTTTTGAAACATAGTTATAATACTTTAAATATAATCCAAGAAGTAGGTATCAAATTGAAACTAGAATTGATGATTAATTAGTACTGGCTGTTATACTTGGCAATTAGTACATGTATTTATGGCAACATATATTACCTATTTTGTTCACTTTAGTATGGAAACTTTTGTATGCCTTTAAAAAACAGAATCATACATTGATTATTTCTACCTAATCATTTTGAAGCATATTTTATTGCTTCAAAAATAACTCCCAACATATTAATGCATTTCTTACACTTAAATTTTAAGAGTGCATCTTTTTGTTCTGAATCCAGAAACCATTTTGTTGAATTCCTTGCTTTAAATGTTTCAAGTAACTAGTTTTGATGGATGTAGTGGATGATTTCTAAATAAGTAAGGTTTTTTGTCACTTTTAAACAAATACTGCATTTTTAAATAGACAATAGGACTTGGGAATTGGTACTTTTCTTGAGATTCCTATCTATGGCAAAAAAATGGCACAAATCCTTTTCCAGAAGGTGTTTATACTTGTTACTTGTTAATTCATTTATAATATCCAGGAAAATGAACCTACAAGTTCTAACCTTGATTATAAAGTTAAACAGGATATGTAAGGCAACATTTTCATTCATGTAACTGATAAAGTGTCTGATATCTGAATAATTAAGAAGTTTGCTTTTATTGTGTTGATACTTTGATGTTTTTATTGACAGAGACTTATTTTGTTAATCATTTTAGAAAATGTTTTAAGTAAAAACCTTTGTGAAATAAAAGCAAAACGAGAAAACTTACAGCTTCTGACTCCCTATGTTTAACATGATGAAACTTAGCAGAGATGTTTTTTGCATGAGACTACACCAAAGTTGTTGAAACAATTCCATTCCATGTAGAACTCTGGTTGATATGGCAATCAATAGGAAAAGCCTTTAAAATCTTCAAAAAAACAACACAAGGCCACATCTCACTGCAAAATTACTGCTGATAATTGGCAGCCATATTTTTTTCTGCAGTTTAAAAAAAACTGCATTTTACTGGTCACTAACCCTTTAACAGCAATGAAAACTTGCACCGAAGGCAGTTTTTATGAAGTTACTCTTTTTGTTACCATGGCAACATTATCCGTTCAGACAAAATGTATGTTGTATTTCAGATAAAAGTATTTGACTGTTTGGTGAATTTGTATATATCCAGTTTGAAGGGCTTCAATGATTAAGTATTTACAGGCCCACAATTAGAAAAAAATGAACCATATAAGCATAATATTCTTCTCAAAAGTTGTGATAAAAAAGGTATACGGTTTCTATGGGAACAATTTTAACTGTGATGTGTAAACATGTATTCGTACATGACATATTTTTTTCAGTTCAAGTAAGGACAACTTTCAAAAGCATTGTACAAAGTACAACACTGAATTAGATGATAGTATTTGTCTTCAGTTGAATTTATTTGGTTACCATGGAAACAGTTTCCATAAGACATATAAAGTGTATATGGTAATTGTATTGTTACCATAGCAACGGGCACATTATATGCACATTATTAGATATTATCTTGACTATCATTTAGCACCTATTATTTATTCAAGAAAGTGATTTAAGATGATCAAAAAACATAAAAATCTAAAAAGGGATTTTTTTCACATTCTTAACTATGTTACCATGGCAACCAATTTTTTTGTTTAACTTTTTGCATTTTCAAAAAAGTAATGTTTCCCAAGAACTACAATCAATATATACGTTAAGATGCTTGCACTACATGTATTTTTTCTATTTTAGTCAAAAAATTTATTTCGTTGCTATGGCAACAGATGACCTTCAAATAAAATGAAATTGTTGTCTTTCACATATTGAGTTATTTATCTTTCATTAAAACTTACTTTCACCAGAATTTAGAGTTGGGCCAATTTCACCTATAAGTGAACCATGTCCTTTTCCCAAGTTTTAATTTTTCACTGGCTCAAAGTTTTGCAGATCAGTATTACATGTGTATTTAGATTTTTGCCTTTGTGTTAACAGTGGTTTTTGTACAAAAAACACAACTAAATACTACTTGTCTCCTTCCCATTTCAGTCCCATTAGGATTTTGGATGTAAATTGACTTGCAGCTTTTATATAAAGAAGAAAGATAACTTTCAAATAACATGTAATATTCTATCACTTCAAATAACATTTATAAGATTGTTTTAAATCGAAAGTACAAAATCTAGTGCAGTATTCTTTCCAATGACAATTATGCTTTCTCCTAGGGAAGCGACCAAATCTATTAAAGAAATTTATATGTTAACACTGTTTTATGCTGAATAGAACAAAATTGTATCATAATTCTCTCCATACATTTATTACCTATTTAGGAGAATCTAAAGTGTTTATGTGATTTTAAGCCATTTTAAGATTTTTTCCCTTATATGACATGGACAAATTACAATGCCTTTTCCTTGATTTATTTTTAATTCCTTTACTTTGGGAAATATAGCACTTTGTGTGGGAGCAAGAGAAATCAAATCCTGATATTAATGATGCTGACCCCTAGTGAAAAAATACTTTAACAGTTTATTAATTGAGGGGTCAGCCTAGACGTTAAACAAAGAGACATTTTCCCATATTGTGGTTTTCTATGTAAATTTCCCCATTTGGCTTTTCGATGTATGTCATGTGGTTGAACTATATTTTCCCAATAGAAACTTTTGTAAAACCACTTCTCTCTGACCTTAAATACAAATAGTTTGGTAGCTCTGGCTGATCCCTGATATTTGATACACCTTCTACCATTTCTTATAAAGAATGCATGGGATAGTATATGTGCTTCATTAGAAAATAAAATATTTAAATCACAATTCTTTTGTATCTTATATGAAACTCATTTTCATGGTCCACATAAAGGACTGAATCAGTATTATAGCACTACTTTGTATATCATTTAAATTTGCTATTTAAGGATCTTGTACACTCTGAGAAACTCCCTCACTGTGTGTATATTCTGTTGGCGGTTTATACCTAATAAAACAGTATTTCAGTTAAATACAAGACGAATTTTGATGCAAAGCATCAAAGACACCGCGCATGTTTTTGAAGCATGACTGGAAGATGGGCACTGGGACAAGTTTCTATATAAAATGTGCCTGGTAAACATCAGCAAACCCTTTTTTACTACATAAAATGATCATTACCTCTGTGTATTTAGCTGTATATCCTTTTTGTTTATGAAACTGATTTATTATTAAAACAAAAGGATTGCTTTATAAACTGAAGAAGTTCGTAGTAACATAATACCTTGCAAACAAACTAAAAAGAGATATTGTTCTTAGAAGTTCCTCTCATTGTGCTTGACCATTGTATGAAGTTGTATTGAATTCCAACTTGGAGTTTTCGAAAAATGCTCCAGACAGGGAAAAGTAACAAAGGGCAATAACGCTGTAATTAGTCAAGATGGAGTTATGGTTCCTGTGCACTGCACTCCCTCTCACTGTGCTTGACCATTGTATGAAGTTGTATTCAATTCAAACCAGAAGTTTTCAAGTTATGCTCCGGACAAGGAAAAGTAACAAAGGGCAATAACTCTGTAATGAGTCAAGATGGAGTTATGGTTCCTGTGCACTGCACTTCCTCTAAATGTACTTGACCATTGTATGAGGTTGTACTGAATTCCAACTAGTAGTTTTCAAGTTATGCTTCGGACAAGGAAAAGTAACAAAGGGCAATAACTCAGTAAATATTCAAGATAGAGTTATAGTTATTGTACACTGCACTTCCTCTGAGTGTGCTTGATCATTGTATGAAGTTGTATTGAATTCCAACCAGTAGTTTTCAAGTTACGCTCCAGACAAGGAAAAGTAACAAAGGGCAATTACTCTGTAATGAGTCAAGATGGAGTTATAGTTCTTGTGCACTGCACTTCCTCTCAATGTGCTTGACCATTGTATGAAGTTGTATTGAATTCCAACTAGTAGTTTTCAAGTTATGCTCCGGACAAGTAAAAGTAACAAAGGGCAATAACTCAGTAAATACTCAAGATAGAGTTATAGTTCTTGTACACTGCACTTCCTCTGAGTGTGCTTGATCATTGTATGAAGTTGTATTGAATTCCAACTAGTAGTTTTCAAGTTATGCTCCGGACAAGGAAAAGTAACAAAGGGCAATTACTCTGTAATTAGTCAAGATGGAGTTATGGTTCTTGTGCACTGCACTTCCTCTCAATGTGCTTGACCATTGTATGAAGTTGTATTGAATTCCAACTAGTAGTTTTCAAGTTATGCTCCGGACAAGGAAAAGTAACAAAGGGCAATAACTCTGTAATTAGTGAAGATGGAGTTATAGTTCTTGTGCACTGCACTTCCTCTCAATGTGCTTGACCATTGTATGAAGTTGTATTGAATTCCAAGTAGTAGTTTTCAAGTTATGCTCCGGACAAGGAAAATGCAACAGACCGACCGACCGACCAACCACCGGGTGACTCCTATATACCCCCCTAAACTTCGTTTTGGGGGTATAATAAACTTTTTATTAGTAACTAGCATAAAACCAAATCCTTGTGTAACTTCCATATTATATGTCTATTGTGATAATTAAATACCTCTTTTCTCACAACATTAATTATTTTCGGATGCTAATTTTATACTGGCTATTTTTAGATACCAAGGAACTGATAGACAAAACTATTTGTAACCATGGCTGCTCCCACAATTTCACTGACTACAGGTCGGTTTATAGGAAGCAGAGGCAAAAAACCCTGTGCAAATATAATTTACACCGGGTCTAAATATTGTGAAAAAATAAATAAATTGTAAAACAGATATAGCAGCCCCTCCCTAGCTCCCTGTAGCTGGTAATGTGGATTTTTCTTTCTTTCTATTCCCAAAGCGTAATATGCACTCCAGCAATATGGCGGAAAGAGACGAAATCCACATGATTAATTATGCTGTGACGTATACATTTTACAGAACTTCCATTGGCTGATTATTGTTTTTGTTTACAAATGATGGAATGGAATTCCGTTAGGGCTCTACGTATTGCATAGTTGGGTGAACGGTTTTTCTTTACAGTTTCAATATTATAGTCTAATATATAGTAATTAAAATGGGTTTTCATTGACTTTTCACGTTGGTGCCGTGTATTCTATTATCTGACTGTTTTAAGATAGTAAAACATCTTCCGAATTTTTTTTCTGAGCTTTGATGAATCAGGTCGTAAGGTCTGTAAACAAAGCTATAAAAAACCCGTAGTCTACGAGTTTGTGGAAAAGTTATTAAATACTCATTAAATGTGTCCAAAGTTTTGTAATAAGGGAAGAAGACATATGTATTTTGTATTGTATTGTTTTTTTTAATGACTTAATACAATTTAATGATTCATAAAAGTCATTTTTCATACATAGAACGTAGTTTAGATTTACAATAATAATGTTGGCTGCTCCCTATTTGATTATGCAACACCATGGTCCAAAATTGAAACCTTTTCAATACTGGAATCGCAGAGTCAATAAGTGTCTCAGATGAAGAGTCAATGCTGTAGCCTGCTTGAACCCATGACCCTCAAATCCAAGTCTGATAGCATAATGGCTCCATCTCAGAGGGGGGTTACCATTCTCTAGCATTACTTACCATACTTACTTAATGACCAGTTCTACAGGAACCTTCTGAAAGACTTCCTCATTGGGTAACATCATCATCATTGTAACAAGGACCTGGCATGCACAGATATCATAATTTCCTTTGATATTTTAAAGTCAGGTGAAGATGCCATCAAATTTCTAATCAGCAATGCACTTTTCTCCTGAAACAGAAGAAATAGTATACAATGTACATCAAGTTTTATCATTAATGAAACTTTATTATCTCTTAATTTTATCATGATCAAACAGTGCATCAATGTAGACCATGCTCACACAATACATCAATGTAGACCATGCTCACACAATGCATCAATGTAGACCATGATCAGACTGCACTTCAATGTAGACCATGATCACTCAATACATCAATGTAGACCATGATCACACAATGCATCAATGTAGACCATGCTCACACAATACATCAATGTAGACCATGATCAGACTGCACTTCAATGTAGACTATGATCAGACTGCACTTCAATGTAGACCATGATTAGACTGTACTTCAATGTAGACTATGATCAGACTGTAAGGAAATTTATTAATTTTTGTTTAACATGAACATTTCAGCCTTCTCTGTTTACAACTGAACCTGTGATCTATATACTAGCCAGTATTAATGAAAATATTTGTTCTCAATGTATGTACACGCATATTTAAACAATTGCTCTAAGTTGCCACTTTGTTTTATCCCCATATAGATAGCCTTACTAGTATACAAGGCTTTACAATATCATCATCACTCTGTAAAATGAGCAGGAAGTTAAATATGTCAAGTAGCTCTTATTTTAACAAGAAAGATGTTTTACAGGCGGAAATGAACTTTATTTGTACCATAAACATCTATAACTTTACTTTTTAAATCGATGTACAAGTTAGAAATATAGAGCAGTATTTTTTCAATGATATTGCAAAAATAAAAATATGACCTTCACCTACAAAATTTGACAGCATCACAACCCTTTTGACATAAGCAATACAATTGTAAAGTTTGATAAAGAAATCTTAAGAAATGGCAAAGTTATAGCAAAAATCTAAGTATAAAAAGGGGCATAACTCTGTCAAATATGACCTTGACCTACAAAATTTGGCGGCATCATGCCCCTTATGTCATTAGCAATGCAATTTGAAAGTTAGATGAAGGAATCATAAGAAATGGCAAAGTTATAGCCAACGTTAAGTTTTCGTGACAAATTCTCAGTACAAAAAGGGGCATAACTCTGTCAAATATGACCTTGACCTACAAAATTTGGCGGCATCATGACCCTTTTGTCATAAGCAATACAATTGTAAAGTTTGATGAAGAAATCTTAAGAAATGGCAAAGTTATAGCCAACGTTAAGTTTGTGGGACGGATGTACAAAGCGACCCCTATGTATCGCCTTGTCTCCGAAAGGGCGACACAAAAATAGACTTTAAGTCTTTAGGTTTAACCCCATTTCCATCAGTATTTCAGGTATATACAGACATGCATTCATCCTAACCAGTGTTCCTAACAACGACGTCAAACAATTGCTTAGTCAAAAATCATCCTCACAAGACAACTTGTCTTGTATACCTAGAAACAATGTTCATAAAATGAAGAAGTTAAACAAGAGTAAAGGGAACATCTGCAACAAGAGGTCCAAAAGAGCCAGTAGCACTCTTCTGGACTGTTCTGAGTAAATTTTGTGAAATTCTTTGGAATGTTATCCAGGAAAAGATAACAGAGGTCACTGTGACCTTAACTCACTCACCCCAAAAACAGAAGGGTTATCAACTCAGTAACTACATCCTATGAAGTCTCCCTGACTGTTTTTATTAATTAGACCTCAAAACATTGAGCAGAAATGATTTTCAAAGTGTGGGTCACTATGACCTTGACATTTGTCACACTGACACGAAAAACACACTGACATGAAAAACAAGTTTCATAAAAGTCAAATGAAAGTTTGAACTGTAGTGTTATAAAGGAAAAGTTATTGGAGGTCACTGTGACCTTGACATTTGACCCACTGACCAAAGAAACAAAGGGACTGTCTACGGTACTCAGTAAGACTAATCATCCTATGAAGTTTGAAGACTATGGTTGATACAGATCTCAAGATATGGAGTGGGAAAAAAAAGTTAAAAGTTCAGGTCATGTCACCTTGACCTTTAACCTACAGACCCCAAAAACAATAGGGATCATCTACATGTTACAGACCATATTCTGACAAGTCTGGTTAAAGTTTAATGAAAACTGTGACTTATAGAGTGTTATCAAGGAAATGCTATGGTGAAATGCTGTGACCTTGACCACTGACCCACTGACCCTAAAAACAATATGGATCTACAATTACAGGCAACCTTTTGAGCAAGTTTCATGAAAGTTAAATGAAAACTGCGACCTGTAGATTGTTATCAAGGAAAACTTTATGAACAGACAGACGGCAAACAAATCACCATGGCATAGCTCTGCTGGACTTAATCCAGTAGAGTTAAACACTAGAGCTATAACAGAAAGTGACTCATAGCCTTACAACAGCAGTTTGCCCACTAAAATAAACTAGAGATTGTTTTTCACAAAAAAACTTGTCTCCCCCCTTATGACCTTGACCTTTGAGTTAGTGACCCCAAATTATAACGAGAAATTGACCAACGGTCACTGTGACCTTGACCTTTGAACTACTGACCCCAAAAACAATAGGGATCATCTGCTCAATAAGACCAATCATCCTATGAAGTTTGAGGTCTGTAGGTCTAAAGGAACTCTAGTTATCATCCGGAAACGAGAAATTGACAAACGGTCAGTATGACCTTGACCTTTGACCTACTGACCCCAAAAACAATAGGGATCATCAGCTCTATAAGACCAATCATCCTATGAAGTTTGAGGGCTGTAGGTCAAAAGGAACTCTAGTTATCATCCGGAAACGAGAAATTGACCAACGGTCACTGTGACCTTGACCTTTGAACTACTGACCCCAAAAACAATAGGGATCATCTGCTCAATAAGACCATTCATCCTATGAAGTTTGAGAGCTGTAGGTCAAAAGGAACTCTAGTTATCGTCCGGAAACGAAGAATGGACGGACGGACTGACGGACTCCCCCCAGTTTGAGGGTTGTAGGTCAAAAGGAACTCTAGTTATCATCCGGAAATGAGAAATTGACCAACGGTCACTGTGACCTTGACCTTTGACCTACTGACCCCAAAAACAATAGGGATCATCTGCTCTATAAGACCAATCATCCTATGAAGTTTGAGGTCTGTAGGTCTAAAGGAACTCTAGTTATCATCCGGAAACGAGAAATTGACCAACGGTCAGTGTGACCTTGACCTTTGACCTACTGACCCCAAAAACAATAGGGATCATCAGCTCTATAAGACCAATCATCCTATGAAGTTTGAGGGCTGTAGGTCAAAAGGAACTCTAGTTATCATCCGGAAACGAGAAATTGACCAACGGTCACTGTGACCTTGACCTTTGAACTACTGACCCCAAAAACAATAGGGATCATCTGCTCAATAAGACCATTCATCCTATGAAGTTTGAGAGCTGTAGGTCAAAAGGAACTCTAGTTATCGTCCGGAAACGAAGAATGGACGGACGGACTGACGGACTGACGGACGGACGGACTGACGGACAGGGCAAAAACAATATGTCTCCCCCCGAGGTGGGGGAGACATAAATAGTTGTTTTACCAACAGGACTGCTTGCAATAAAACAAGTGATTCCTAATTTTTCAGTGTGGGTATATAATTATACACTTAGATTTAACCTAAGCCAGGCCACCATAAAATTCTATCTGACCTTGTATTGGTAGAGATATCATATTACATTATTGAAATTATAGGTTCACCGACTTCTTTAACTACAATCATTAAATCTACCTAAAAGATAGCAAAAACTTCATTGGGCTTTCTAAAAATATATGTGTCATCTTATCTCTGAAAGCCTATAAAAAGTTTATCAAAGTTCAACAGCTACAACTTGTATTATAAATACCCAAAATGCATTTTGCGAAGTTTCATAAAAAGAATTAAACAAACTGAATATTTGGAAAATAACAGTGTTGTAAAATGATGTGTGAATTGTAAGTGTTTGCAAATTGCAAAATTAAATATGGAAGTTTATGTCTGAGGATTAACAGAAGCATAGCTGAGATATTTCAATAAGAAAATTTACTAATTATTAAAAACGTAACTTGATCTTGAACAGGAAAATCAAAATGGCGTCCAGAGAAAACACAAATACGGACTTTATGTCTGATGAAACATTTGACCTAGTATGCCGAGTGTGTAAACGTAAAGGTAAAAATACAGAAGCTAAAAAATACTGTGTAAAATGTCACGATTATTTCTGTCTAACTTGTGTTCAAGTTCATCAAGATATTCCATCATTAACTGGACATAAGATACTAGACAAAAGCCAGTTCTCGTCAGGAACCAGCAAGAAATTACCAAAAGGACCACAGGGATCCAACCAGAGTCTGCCTGCAGCACCAACGGAGAGATGTGGCAAGCACAACCATTACTATATTGACATGTACTGTCAAAACCATGACGACGTTGGCTGTGCTACTTGTATGGCAGTAGACCACAAGTAAATATCTTTAACTTACTATGAAATATATAAGTTGACTTATGCTTTTGTTACTAGTACTTTTGTGGACCCAAGTATTGTCCCAAGATTTTATTTAGTGACCTACATTTCAATTTCATACTGAAACTCAAGACAAAAATTAGACTGAACACTGATGCACAGCTTATTGTATGAAAAAGCAAAATGTCAATAAAATAATTAATAGTACCTTGTCAGATTCTGTTCTTCGAAAACAAATATTATTATATGCTCTTAATCATACGAAAAAGAGCTGTATGACCTGTGACTAAGGTGTTACATCACCTAATTGTTATGCTCACTTTTATATTGCTAGAGTTGGGGCTTTCCTAACAGTGGTTATGTACAGGAGGATGTTTACCTTACCATCATTCTGGAGCAGGAGCAGAATTAAACGTGTTATCTCTGTACTTATTATATAAATACTGCTCACATCTTAATATATTTTGTAGAGATGAAAAATATTTGTACCAACAATAAAATAAGCTGTGACCTATTGGCAAGTGTTGTTTGCAAAATTGATTAAAAATGTCCCTGATCTTTACATATACATGTATAAGGTGGTTAAATTTGCTTAAATATATGCAACAAAAACAGTACAATTATACTTCAATTTAGATGCAAAAGCCAAAACATAGAAAAGTATAGTCAAGTATTGCACACAAATATAACCATATTTCATTCAAGGTCATGCAAAGACACCTTCTATATACCCGAGTTCATCCAAAACAATGCGAGCTCATCTAGTCAGAGAGATTTTAAAAGCAAGTTGGAATCTGTGGCCAATAGTCTGAAAGAGCATCACGACCAATTGCAGTATGAAAAACAGCGGCTATTGAAAGATAAGGCAGGGTTATTAGAAAAAATCAGAAAATTCAGGAAAGAGATCAACAAAAGGCTTGACGAGTTAGAGAACAATTCCATAGCTGATATCGAAGATAAATACAAAGCCCTGATTGGCAAGATAGAAGAAGGAATGAGAATGTTAGATGCAAATACAGTCAATGTAAAATCAGCTAAAGACAAAGTAGGGGCTCCGGGCAACAATGTCTCACAGGACTTTGTCAATGCTAAGAAAGGAAAACATATTACTAGCAATGCTTCTCAATGCATAGAACACAACAAGGCACCTATCCATACAGAAGAAATAGATTTCACACCAGATCAGAGAATTCCTGAATTATTAGGAGAAATAAATTTACTTGGCAAAATTATACAAAGAAAGTTAGAAGCCACTGGATCAACTGCTACCAGCAATGTTCAGCTCCAGACAAAAGGAAAACCGACAAATTCTGGTTCTGGTACTGCCCAGCAGACAGATGCTTTACTTCAGACTAAAGGAAGCAGGAAGTATAATGTCAAAGTTCAATCAGATAAGTATAGCTGTAATATTGTGAGTTCATGTACACTGGAGGATGGAACAATTATACTGTCTGACTTCAATAACAGCAAGCTGAAACGTCTTGACAGTTCCACCTTTACAGTCACAGACTCCTGTGATCTTCCTGGACAACCATGGCAAGTATGTCCCATCAGTAAACAAAAAGTTTCTGTATGTTTATATATGAAAAAAGTAATTCAATTTATTTCAGTAGGAGCCAGTCTGACAAAGTCAAAGCAGATAAACACTCACTTTGCATGTTGTGGTCTGGCATATTGTAATGGTAACCTGTATATTTCAGACCGTACATCAGTACATATATACAGTGTATCAGGTAGTAAGCTTAAGCTGTTCAGTAAGAACCAGCCAAGACAGGAACTGTTCTCTTACATCATGAGTCTGGCTGTTAGTAAGGACGGTACAAGGATTTATGTTTCTGACTTCAATAAAGGACTGATTATACTGGACAATATTGGACAGATTGTTGAACAGTACAATGGTCCACAGTTACAGGGAACCTATGGTTGTTATCTTACAGCTACAGGAAATCTGCTTGTCTGTGGACTTGAGTCGGACAATGTACTGCAGTTTGGACAGAATGGTGATTTGAGAAAAGAGGTAGTAGAATTCTCAGACAAAGAAGCCAATCATCAAGCAATCTGTTGCAATCCTCAGATGTCAAAGATGATAATAGGGGGGAATAGAAAAGAAATTGAAGTTTATGATCTTATGAAATAAAGCACAAAGATGGGGAGGTGACATGGACTGAGAAAGCTTTACATTGACATAATCATACAACTATACAGAATGTAAAATTACAACATGTATACTATATAACATGTATATTATATAACATGTATATTTAGACCTGTGAATATAAAATGAAACACTGAATTCCAACAGGAGCAAAAGAACAATGTAACTGTTTGGTGAAGAGCGAAGGCAGTGGAAAGATTCTGGATCAGAAGCTTCAAAGTCAAGCTGCATTTTCATCATTTAAGCATGATGGATTAACAGTAATTACATAATAATGAACAAGTCTCACTGTTGGGATATCAGTTTCGATAAGAAAAAGGTTTACAGCAAGCCCATTGATATGTTTATTTTACAAAACTGTGTCATATCTGGAATATCTTTTCATGTCCAAAAGCTTTGAAAAATTACACTGTTTTATTTTAATCTATTTATCATTTCTGTTTTGAAGACAAAATTGTAAGACAGTCTGATTAATTTTTAATCTATGCACATTGTTAAATTTAAGCATATCTGAATTCTGAATAACATTATTTTTTGAAAATTCATTTCAAATTGTAAGATGACTTATTTTTAAAAGGATATAAAACATTTAAATTTGACAGTTCATAAATTAAATGTTTCAATTTTCTCAAATTGTTTGTCAAATTTCAAATGAGTATCTTAATCATTATAATAAGTTTTGCCTATGTGCTAACTTGGTGAAAATCAACACCTTCACCATTCTGTTTGTGTATGTTTGTTTCTCAGGGTTTTCACTAAACAGGCAAAATGCAGAACAAACAAAATTGTGCAGTCCTTTACTTCTGTACTGTACACTGAGTAATTTTTACTGTCTATTTTTTCTGTGACTATAATGCTTTTACTTATTTGCCATGTTAAGCATTTGCAAGCAGAATCTGTTGCCGTCTTCAACTTTTCCCTTTAGAGTATGAATTTTCAACCACAAAAAAGTAGGGATGTCATTGATTAAAATTTTTGTATCGATATATCAATTTAGAAATATCAACGGTACAGCGATATATCAATACACAAGCGTAAAAAGCAGCATGCCCACTCATTTTTTAAATTAAGGGTACATGTACCCCCTGCCTTTGCAAATTAGGGGTGCACTGCAGAACTTGGGGGTACACTACATGGCAGATTTTTTTCTATTCAACTGTTTTTTATTTTGTTTTTCACTCTTTTGGGCTGTTTGGGACTGAACCTTTCCAGATACTGACTCCTCGGCTGTAATTTGACAGAATCATCATGAACTAGTGATTTATTATTTAACATCGGAGTTTTCAGCAAAATTCATGGAATTCCCGTTTTCATGAACGGATTACGATTCGTCCGAAATAACATACACTCAACTGACGACTGGTAAAAATCGCTGATCGATAATAAATGCCCGACTAACAGATATATGAAATTCGTATCAAAAATGCAGTCCATTATCGAAGAAAATAATATTAACTAACCTTTTGCTGGATTTATAAAATCTTAAATACTTTCCTGCATTTTGCTTTTTTATGCACACGGTGCACGTGACGTCACACTAATACGCTTACCAAACCCATTTATGCGGCTGACAATTACGCCGAGAAGTCGGTGATGGAAACAAAATTATCTCCGGACCTGCATTTTAAACCTTACCAAACATTCGGCAAGTGCGCGATGAAATAAACAGCGATTTGGCAGTTGAACATAGGAGTTCAAAATCTCTGCGTGCATGTACCACCAATAAGTGATTTTTGTGCGTGCATTTGATATTTTGTACGTGATTCACGTACTGCAGTGCGTGAATGGGCATGCTGAAAAAGGTCACTATATATTCTACCAAATCTCTGGACAATATTTGTACTAAACATATGGTTCTGGTCTATAATATAATTTTATCAACCCTTGCAGTGATGAAATTTTTTTGCCTATAAGACCACATTTCACTAAATTACCATTCGTTAGAAAAACACGGACATCTGGGTGGATCGAGTCATTTTCCGGTTCAGTTTTGATGAAATATTCGAACGTGAAACTGTAGATCATGGCACAGTAAAACATTATTTGATATACGATTTTTCAAAACGGCAATCGATATCGAATCGAAAGTGTTTGATCATTGATATATCGATATCGTTTGAATCGATTACATCCCTACAAAAAAGGCTTATTACAACTCCATTGATTACATAATACTATCCTATCTTGTAATACAACATACTATATAATAGTGTTTGTTCATTTATATTCTGCCTGCAAAATTCATTGTACATACTGAAGACTTTAGTTGACTTAAATCAAAGCGTAGATTTTAGCATAACTTCTGTTGATGTGAATTGAGAAATTTCAGTTCAACATTTATATGTAAAAGGTGATTTTGACAGTGCTCAGATTTAATTTTGTGGTAATGTGTCACTGATTTCCTGTGCTGTTATATATTTTAAAGTTTTAATAGCTTTTAGTAAGATATAATACAGCAGATGTACTTGAACAATTCTGTCAGTTCTCATACATGGATGGATGGAGGTGTAGCTTGAACTATAAACTATAGTTGTAGAACCTAAAAACTAAACAGTGGAACTATATATATATATGAACTAAAGAGTTCAAACTATAACCTAAGCAGTTGAACTTTAAACTAAAGAGTGTACATAAAACAGTGTGAACTATAGAGTGAGAACTATTAACTGTGAAATATAAATCTTGGAGTGTGAACTACAAACTAATCTGTGGAACTATAAACTGTTATGCGGACAAAGTCAATTTAGAGTTCAATCTGATTAACTCAGAGAATCAAAGAATTGTCCATACATGACTCTGTAAAACAGTGATTCTGTATTGTTCCATGTACAGTATATTTTTTCCAATGCAATGTAGTTAATGTTTCATTTATTTGTGTATTTCATCATTTGTTTGTGTATTTTAATGTATAAATAATAACATATTAACCCTTACCCTGCTGGCAGCAAGTGATTCTGTCCTTGTGACCAGTTAGTAAATATTCAGTGACCACCCCTGTGAACAGTTAATGGTTCTGTCCAAATAGAAAGATGGAAAAGTCCATTTTAGTAGTTTGAGTGTACTTCAAAATCCCCTTAGTCATAATCCCCTTGGTCCAAAAATGGCATAGTAGTCAGAATCCCCTTGTTGAATTTTACAAGGTATTCATAATCCCCTTGATGAAATTTACAAGGTGTTCAAAATACCCTTGATCAATTTGACAGAGCTTAATACGGAGTTCGTATTCGGACATTTTTGTTTCTATGTTATGTACCTGTCTATGTATATGTAAAACAATCCTCCATCTTCTGTCCTATTGTGTTCATTTGAATAAACATCACTGTAAGCTTATCATCCATAGATAAACTGTTATATTCACTTTGGCTTATACAATTTTGTTCATTTTGCTCACTTTGTCCACTGGTATTGTTCCGTGTACGTTTTCTATTTGTTCCTACATCCGTCCAATTTGAATCGGGAAACGTCGACCCGCCATTTTCAGTCATTTCGTAAGGGGATTTTGAGTGTCTCCCTAGTAGTTTAGCAGAACAAGGGTTAACAGAATTGTAAAATATAATCAAGAGTTACCTTATCTTTAACCAAATACAGTCCAACCTATGTTAAGCAGCCAGCAAGGAATGACAGTAAAACTGGTCACTGAAAACAGGTTGTTGCTTAATATAGATGTCTTTTATGTCAAACTTGCTGTTTTGGTAATGCAGATTGTTGCTTAATATAGATGTCTTTTATGTCAAACTTGCTGTTTTGGTAATGCAGGTTGTTGCTTAATGTAGATGTCTTTTAATATGTCAAACTTGCTGTTTTGGTAAATCGTTGCAATCGAGCTGACTGCTAACTTCAGGTGACTGCTAACACAGGCTTTACTGTATTTTACTTGTATCACATGGTGTGATTCTCAAATTGATCTGTAATAAATCTACAAATTAACCTCTTAAGCAGCTAGTCAAGGAATGCACTAAAATTGCAAGGCCTAAACATTAAGGACCTGTGTTGGTAATTCTATGTTGCAATGTAATTTTTCTTTACTGAATTATGAAAAAGAATAAATCACTGAATGTCATAATTAAAATGAAATGGAGTTTATGAATGAAAGCATGTATGTATGATTTCTGTGAGATGACATGGTGACAGTTCAAGTTTAGAGCTCCATGATCCTCTTTTCCTAAATCCTATACTGATAAATTTAACAGAAAATGAGTTTTTTAACATGACCATTTATACACAATTTTGTCAATGGTCAGTATCAAAATGAAGCTCAGCTTTTGCTTACAAGTTCACATAATTTTATATCTATATTTAGTTATGGCGCGTGAAGTGTGGCCCTGAAATAGGTACATGAAGTAGGTTCCGTTTGGTAGTTGACTTACAATAAATTTGAACAACTTGTCATTTACCCTTTTCATGATAATTTCTCAAAACTATTAAGGAAAGTCTACAATCATATTTCATACAATTTATTCATGTATGCCAGAATATAAGTTCTTCTGTTCACACGGTTACCTAAGAATTCATATTCATAAGATAAAGAATGACACATATTTAATGCAAGAGAGATAACACAGATAATTTATATCACCATTTAGGTGTATGAATTATCTCCCTTAGTCAAAAGGAAAAAGCTCATTTTATTCCTATTACCGGTATATGTGGGAAGAGTAATACAAAATTTGTGTATTTTAAGATCATTTGTTATTGTCTGCAATATTTTTCATTCAGACACAGTGCACATGTGCAAAAAAAACCTGCTTTCCTGCAGGAATTTGTCAAGACATTAAATTTTGTAAACAGAAAATATTTCTTACATTTATTACATTTACCTCTATTGCTTGTGTTTAGTGTTGTTGGTGGTATGGTTGCTTTGCAATGGTGTATTTGATTTTATAAATCTTTGAATGTAATCAATATATTCATGGTTGGATGAATTTATCATCTATTTGAATTGATCAGAGTACACTAAACTCTATATAACGACCATTGATATAGCAACAATCTGGGTATGAGAAAAAAAATCTGGGCCCTGTTTTATTCTGTCTGTATTTAATTATGAATATAATATATTGATATAAATTACTCTGGATGTAAGGAACAAATTTAAATCGTCAAAGAGAGTTCCTTACAAACATTCCTAAGTTTAATTTTTATATGTTCAAAATAAAGAGCAGTATTTTTTTAGTGTTATTGCAAAAAATAAAGGCTTCCTAGCAACTCTTTTTCGTGAAAAAACAGAACGACTTAAATACAAAAGAAATGAATATGTCAACATTTGTTTTAGAATTAATAGAACATGGTTCTATCATTATCCTATCAGTTAATTCAAAGTGATCCTGAGACTTTAATATTTAAGAAATAATAAATGCCTCCCTGTATTTTATCGTTGAAATAATAAATGCCTCCCTGTATTTTATCGTTGAAATAATAAATGCCTCCCTGTATTTTATCGTTGAATAAAATATAGTCAGGAATTTGGATGCGTAGTAATTAAATCACGAGTGCGTAGCACGAGTGATTTAATTTTTCGCATGCAAATGACTGACTGTATTTTATTCAACGATAAAATATAGGGAACAATTTATTATTTCGATTCTAACACGTTATTTTCTTTGAAAACAATCCCGAACTTTATTTAACGCGTAGTTGTACATCACTGTAACCTTAAAACGCGAGATACGATTGGACGCGTTTGTTTACATACGTCACGTCGTGACGTCATTTACGGCACGTCGTCCTTGGAAAAACGTGCTGTATTTTATCGTTTAATAAAATACAGGCTTTTCCCTATATGTTTATATAGGAAAAGCAGCCGCTTGTGTTAGAATAGTGTACACTGAAAGCCAAAAACAGCAAATATCTTATTTCTGAGTATATAAAGAGCTAATGGGACTTAAAACTCTTTCAGATTGTTTTTCCTCATATATTGCATGGACTATTTAAAAATGTTGATCTATAAGAAAATTTCTTTAAGATAGCTACATTTGGGTAGATAATATTTTATGAGGGAATAAAAGAATAAATATCCTGATACAAAGGGTTATATATAAAGACCTCATGCCTTATTAGTGAAAAAAATCTTTGTTAGTTAATTCAAAGTTCCACCTTAACATTGGATTGAACTTAAAATAATAGCCACTTCACCCCTACACCAAACAGGAATTGGGGGACTAATTATTGAAGTATCCCTCTCGGCTGATCCCTGATATTTGATTCATCATCTTTAATTTCATATGAAGAATGTATGTGATAGTATAAGTGCTTCATCAGAAAATAAAATATATAAATCATGATCAGGTTGTATCTTAAATTCAACTCATTTTCATACTCTACATAAAGGACCCTAAAGTCTGTATTATGACTATACTAACAGTTAATTTTGATATTTTTGGATCTATATCCTTTGCACACCGGCATATTTTGTTACACACTCGACAGACATGCATGTGTTTTTGTAAACACTGTACATCACATTTTGCTACTTTTGGTTTACTGCGCGTGTTGTATACGTCAGCAAATAGATTGAGCTGTAACATGAAAGTAAAATTTCCATTGGCCCACCTGCAGAGGTCACGTGCAGGGGTCACCCTGGCTGCTAACCTGCGCTTGGCTTTTCTTGTTGTTTTTTTGGGGGGGTTTTTTTGCTAACGAGAGGTCAATTTTAAGCGTTCTCATAAGATGTCAATATACCTAGGTTTGAGTACGACATGTCTGCTTTATGTCTGTGAAAAAATATTTGCACGCGCTCAAAACACTATCCCACAGGGGCCTGTACGCGAACGTTGGTAAAATGAAAATTTTCAAACCTGGTAAAATTGTGTCAAAGGTTATTTTCAAGGTTGTCTTAAAGTGTCAGCATTTGCCTCGGACGTCTGAGTTTTCAACATTCAGGAGCTGTCGGCATAGCCTTTAAATTCATACAGACAAAACGTGTTCCATACGGTAACTGTCACTTCTATGGAAGGCCAAACCTGTCTTAACCCGCGTATACGGTTTATTACCTATCGGCGTTCAAAGGATATATATAATTCCGTAAGACCCGTGTTTTCGGTTAATTTCACCTGAATTTGCATTTAGTGTGTGTCAGTGGTTGAAAATGGGAACAAACATGAGACTTTGGCGTAAAAACAGAATTTTCTTGTATATCCTTTGCACACCGGCATATTTTGTTACACACTCGACAGACATGCATGAAACACTGTACATCACATTTTGCTACTTTTGGTTTACGGCGTGTGTTGTATACATCAGGAAATAGATTGACCTGTAACATGAAAGTAAAATTTCCATTGGCCCACCAACAGAGGTCACACGCAGGGGTCACCCTGTCTGCTAACCTGCGCATGGACTTTTTTTTTGCTAACGAGAGGTCAATTTTCAGCGTTCTCATAAGATGTCAATATACCTAGGTTTGAGTAAAACATGTCTGCTTTATGTCTGTGAAAAAATATTTGCACGTGCTCAAAACACTATCCCACAGGGGCCTGTAAGCGAACGTTGGTAAAATGGTCAAGGTTGTCTTAAAGTGTCAGCATTTGCCTCAGACGTCTGAGTTTTCAACATTCAGGAGCTGTCGGCATAGCCTTTAAATTCATACAGACAAAACGTGTTCCATACGGTAACTGTCACTTCTATGGAAGGCCAAACCTGTCTTAACCCGCGTATACGGTTTATTACCTATCGGCATACAAAGGATATAGAATAGCCTGACTCACTCTTTGTGTATATTTTCTTAGTGTTTAGCACCCAATAAAACAGTATTTAAGTAATATAGAAGTGGGCAGTTTACCTATTCATCATTTTTACAAAGGACCAGTACTAGACTCCCAACCTTCATACGGAACAGCCAACTGTCTCCCATAAGAGTCAAGTCGGTATACAGACTTGAACCCATGACCCTCAATCACTGTTAATACCAATTTAAACAGTATTTCAGTTAAATGGAAGTGCAGAGCAGTTAACCTAACCATCGTTCCTATGAAGGACCAGTACTAGACCCCAAACCTTCATAAGGAACAGGCAACTGTCTCACTCAAATAGTCAAGTCGTTAGCATGGCTCGAACCTGTGACCCTCAATTAGTGACAGGCAGTCAATCAAAGTCTGTGACCAAAACAACTCCATCCCAGGGGTGGGTTACTAATTTGTATTACTTACCATATACAATTGATGACCAGTTCTACGGGAAATCTTCTGAAAGACTTCCTCATCAGGTAACAACATCGTCAAGGTAACAAGAACTTAGCATGCAAGGAAATCATAGCTCCCTACACTTCCTCATTAAGCAGGTTAACATCATCATCATGGTAACAAGAACCTGGCATTACCTTTATTCACATTAGGTTTTGCAGAGTCAGGTGTAGAGGCAATTGAACTTTTGACTGTCTTTGACAACATCTCAATGCACTTTTCTTTCTCTTTCAGGGACCTAAAAAATAAAGTATTATACAAATACATGACTGAATGTACTACATTTATTTACAACGCATAATAATTTCCTGAAGTCTGATCCATCATAAATCTTTTTTCACCTTCTTCTATTCCCAAAATATAAACATCAATGTACACCAGGATCAGCATCAAGGTAGACCATGATCTCACTGTATATCAATGTAGACCATGACCAGATTGCAAATCAATGCAAACCATTATCTGAGTGCACATAAATGTAGACAATGATCTGAATGCAATCTATGTAGGCTATGATCAGACAGTACATCAATATAGACCATAATCATAGTACAACAATTTAGACAAGGACAAGACTGTGCATCAGTATACAGTCAAACTTGTGAACAACGGCCGATCAAGGGAAACCATGAAAACGGCCGTTGTTCACAGGTGACCTTTGTTCGGAGGTGTGGGCAGTAAATATATTTTTATCATACTAAACATTGTTTATCAAGTTCCATCACACTTGTCAGATAAACATGCTATAAGCATTAACCGAATAACGATTTATCCGAATTTCGTGCATATGGTTTAATTTTGCAAACGGTCGCACATGACACATCAAATACAACAATGGCAGAATTTAGTTAATAGGCCTTAAAAAGCTTTAATAAGCCAGAAACTGTGACGCTGATCACTTTTTCGAAACAGGAAACGATCATTTAATTAACGTGGATTACGCCCCTTTGCCGTTGTTTGATTTCATTGCCGATTGTGAATATTACAATACAACGGCTAATTTACGAGATTAAAGTGTGTGTTTTTCATATTAATTGTAATAAATCAAACAATTTACTGAAACGTGATTGCATTAATTAGCTGAAATAAACGATTATTATTTATTTGCACAAACAATGAAAACTGCGACTCCAAATTGCGAAGATGTTCTGCATCAAATAAACAATCAAGCAATTTTGGCAATTACCGGACAGTTTGAACGGATTAATTTTACGTGTGACAATTAAATGTTAGCACTTCTTTTCATCACCAAAAACATCTTTGATTATTCTGCCCGTCGTTTGAGGTGCAAACAACTTTACAAGAAACAAAATGCTCTGATTCAGCCAGCTTTAAAAATTTCAGTGGCCGTTGTTCGCATCACGGACCCGATGACGGGAAGCTTTTTACTGGCCGCTGACCGCGGACGGCAGGTGGCCGCTATTCCCGGCCCTTTTTAGAGCAAATTTGGACGGGGGGAATTCAGACTGGCCGTTGTCCGCAGGTGGCCGCTAGTAACAGGTGGCCGTTAGCACAAGTTTGACTGTATACCATTATCAGACTTAACATCAATATAGACCATGATCATAGTGCTCATCAATGTACACTATAATCATTGTACAACAATATAGACCATGACAAGACTGTACATCAGTATAGACCATGATCAGACTTAACATCAATGTAGACCATGATCATAGCGCTCATCAACGTACACCATAGTAAGACTGCACATCAACACATACCATAATCAGCATGAATGCAGACCATGATTAGACTGCACATCAATTAGACCATGCTCAGACTGCACATAATGCAGACAATGACCCAAATCCATATCAATGTAGACCATTATCCAACTGGACACCAATGTAGACCATGACCCAACTGCACATCATGCAGACCATGATCATAGTGCACATCAATGTAGACCATCATCCAACATGACACCAATGTAAACCATGACCACCATGTACATCAATGTAGACCATGCTCATTATGCACATAAATGCAGACCATGATCTGACTGAACAGCAGAGGATTTTCAAGCTCATTATATATGTTTAGAAAAATTATCAATCACCTTAAATATTAAAACACCTTTATCTTTGAACATTTCCATAAAAGTGTACCGGTAATCATACAGCACAAACACTTGTTTTAGTACAATATAA
Organism: Saxidomus purpurata; assembly: GCA_022818135.1. Classification (NCBI taxonomy): domain Eukaryota; kingdom Metazoa; phylum Mollusca; class Bivalvia; order Venerida; family Veneridae; genus Saxidomus; species Saxidomus purpurata. Next base: position 14,494,448 of record JAFMSR010000003.1, read on the forward strand.
CTGACTGTGTGAATTATAACAGGATTGATCACAGTATTGAATATAAAATAGTTTTTTACAAACTCAAACAACAAGCTGATTCCTACATTTTTATTTGGTGTGGATATAAATACACAGCAGGCCAGTATGAAAATATATGAGATGAAATTCTATCTGCCCTTGGATACATACATTTGTATAAATATCAAATTACATTATTGATATTATAGGTCCACAGACTTCTTTGTTTACACCCATTTAATCTACTCAAAAGATCTTAGAACTTCATCAGGCTTTAAAAACATATACGGTGTCATCTTATCTCTGAAAGCCTATAAATAGTTAATTAAAGTTTAACAAATGCAATATTGATATTACAATATGCTACAACTTGTATAATACCCAAAATGCATTTTGTCGAGTTCTATAAAAAGAACTAAACAAACTGAATATCGGGAAAATAACACAGTTGTAAAATGATTTGTTAATTGTAAGTGTTTGCAAATTACAAAATTAAATATGGAAGTTTATTTCTGAGGATTAACAGAAGCATAACCAAGACATTTCAATAAGAAAATTTACTAAATATCAAAAACGTAACTTGACTTGATCTTGTATGGGTAAAACAAAATGGCGTCTGGAGGAAACACAAATACAGACTTTATGTCTGATGAAACTTTTGACCTACTATGCCGAGTGTGTAAACGTAAAGGAAAAAATATAGAAGCAAAAAAATACTGTGTAGAATGTCATGATTATTTCTGTTTAACTTGTGTTCAAGTGCATCAAGATATTCCAGCATTAACTGGACATAAGATACTAGACAAAAGCCAGTTCTCATCAGGGACCAGCAAGAAATTGTCAAAAGGACCACAGGGATCCAACCAGAGTCAGCCTGCAGCACCAACGGAGAGATGTGGCAAGCACAACCACTACTATATTGACATGTACTGTCAAAACCATGACGATGTTGGCTGTGCTACTTGTATGGCAGTAGATCACAAGTAAATATATTTAACTTACTATGAAATATATAAGTGTTGACTTATGCTTCTGTTACTAAGTACTTTTGTGGACCCAAGTATTGCCTCAAGATTCTATTTAGTGGCCTACATTTCAATTTCATACTCAAACTCAAAGACAAAAATTAGACCTGAATTACTGATGCACAGCTTATTCTATGAAAAAGCAAAATGTCAATAAAATAATTAATAGTACGTTGTCAGATTCTGTTCTTCGAAAACAAATATAATTATATGCTCTTAATCATACGAAAAAAGTATCAACTGCCCTTAACTGAAGGCTGTACGACCTGTGACTAAGGTGTTACATCACCTAATTGTTATGCTCACTTTTATATTGCTAGAGTTGGGGTTTTCCTTTTCGCTTAACATTAACAGTGGTTATGTACAGGAGGATGTTTATCTTAACATCATTCTGGAGCAAGAGCAGTATTAAATGTGTTATCTCTGTACTTATTATATAAATACTGCTCGCATCTTAAAGCTTCTTAGTAAATTTAATTTTTTGGGTAAAATCAATATATATTCAATTTGTCAGCATCAAGATTATTTTCTTTGTGTAAGAGCTAAAAATAAAGGTAGAAAAAAATTTTTTACCCGAGCCAGGTTTTGAACTCGGATCTTTGCGCTTACAAAAAATTTACAGCGGCTTAACCTACTACACTACGGAGTCAGCTGATTTGATGCGAGTTAAAAATATTGATATACCAAAGAGCCCACCCCGTTAGTCACGGGGTGATATATTCTACAATAAAAGTAATCAAAACAACACATTTTAATTGTTTCTTTTGTTAGAAAACTTGTCACGTTATCATAATACAATGCCCCTGATACAGTAATGACAATTGTTTTCTTGAAATTGAAAATTTTCTTTTTTTAGTGTAACTTGTCCATCTGGAGTGCAGTCGCTTTAATATATTTTGTAGATTGAAAGTGGTTCAGATGAAAAATATTTGTACCAACAATAAATAAGCCACCTATTGGCAAGTGTTGTTTGCAAAATTGATTAAAAATGTCCCCCGATCTTTACATATACATGTATAAGGTGGTTAAATTTGCTTAAATATATGCAACAAAAACAGTACAATTATACTTCAATTTAGATGCAAAAGTCCAAACTTAGTACAGTATATTTTATTCAAGGTCATGCAAAGACACCTTCTATTTACCGGAGTTCATCCAAAACAATGCAATCTCATCCAGTCTGAGAGATTTTAAAAGCAAGCTGGAATCTGTGGCCAAGAGTCTGAAAGAGAATCAGGACCACTTGCAGCGTGAAAAACAACGGCTCTTGAAAGATAAGGTGGGGTTACTAGAGAAAATCAGAAAATTCCGGAAAGAGATCAACAAAAGGCTTGACGAGTTAGAGAACAATTCCATAGCTGATATCGAAGATAAATACAAAGCTCTGATTAGCAAGATAGAAGAAGGAATGAGAATGTTATATGCAAATACAGTCAATGTAAAATCAGCTCAAGACAAAGTAGGGGCTCCTGGCAACAATGTCTCACAGGACTTTGTCAATGCTAAGAAAGGAAAACATATTACTAGCAATGCTTCTCAATGCATAGAACACAACAAGGCATGTATCCATACAGAAGAAATAGATTTTACACCAGATCAGAGAATTCCTGAATTATTAGGAGAAATAAATTTACTTGGCAAAATTATACAAAGAAAGTTAGAAGCTACTGGATCAACTGCTACCAGCAATGTTCAGCTCCAGACAAAAGGAAATCAGACCACTTCTTGTTCTGGTACTGCCCAGCAGACAGATGCTTTACTTCAGACTAAAGGAAGCAGGAAGTATAATGTCAAAGTTCAATCAGATAAATATAGCTGTAATATTGTGAGTTCATGTACACTGGAGGATGGGACAATCATACTGTCTGACTACAAAAACAGCAAGCTGAAACGTCTTGACAGTTCCACATTTACTGTCACAGACTTCTGTGATCTACCTGTAGTACCATGGCAAGTGTGTCCTATCAGTAAACAAGAAGTTGCTGTATGTTTATACAGTGAAAATGTAGTTCAATTCATTTCAGTAGGAGCCAGCCTGACAAAGTCAAAGCAGATAAACACTGACTTTGCATGTTATGGTCTGGCATACTGTAATGGTAACATGTATATTTCTGACAGGTATACATCAGTATATATATACAGTGTATCTGGTAGTAAGCTGAAGCTGCTCAGTAGGAACCAGCCAGGACAGAAACTGTTCTCTAACATCCTCAGTCTGGCTGTTAGTAAGGACAGTTCAAGGATTTATGGTTCTGACATGGGTAAAGGACTGATAGTACTGGACAATAATGGACAGATTGTTAAACAATACAATGGTTCACAGTTACAGTATGCCTATGGTTGTTATCTTACAGCTACAGGAAGTCTGCTTGTGTGTGGACAAAAGTCACACAATGTACTGCAGTTTGGAAACAATGGTGATTTGAGAAATGAGGTAGTAGAATTCACAGACAGAAGTGCTTCTCATCAGGCAATCTGTTGCAATCAGCAAATGTCAAAGATGATAATAGGGAGGAATAGAAATGAAATTGAAGTTTATGATCTTGTGTAATGAAGCACAAACATGGAGAGGTGACATAGACTGAGAAAGTTTAACATTGATATAACCAAACAACTATACAGAATATAAAATTAAAACATGTATATATAATATTTTATATTTAGTCCCATAAATATAATATGAAACACTGAATTTCTACAGGAGCAAAAGAACAATGTTACTGTCTGGTAAAGAGTGAAGATTGTGGAAATATTCTAAATCAGAAGCTTCAAAGTCACACTACAGTTCATCTATAGCAAAATTCATCATTTAAACAAAATGGTTCAACAGTAATTACATAATAATGAACAAGCCTCACTGTTGGGATAAGAAACAACATTTTAACAGCAAACCTGTTGATAAGCTTGTATTACCAAACTGTGTTAATTATAAGCAGAACACATTTTCATATCCAAAGGATTTGAAGAACTACACACAATCATCTCAATCATGTGATTTTACTATATTTAGCTTTTCTGCTTAAAAGATATTAAGACAGTAGGACAAATTTTTATTTGATACAAATTGTTAAATTTTAGCACATTCTAATTCAGTTATGAATATGAATTTTTCAACTTCATAATATTATCAATTTAAAAATGTTTATTTATACAGGATATGTAACACTTAAATTTGACATTCATCAAATAAATCTTTAATGTAGATCTAATGCATATCTAAATTATTATAATAATTTTTGCCTATGTGCCAACTTGGTGAAAACCAAAACTTTTTACACTCTGTTTGTATGTTTGATTGTCAGTGTTTTTCACTTAGTGGGCCATTAGATACAAAATGTTGAACAAACACAATTTTGCGGTCCCTTACTTCTCTACAGTACACTGTACTTACTTCTGTACTATACTTTTACTTTTTGACCGATATGTTTTGACTTACATGCCACATTAAGAATTTGCAAGAAGAATCTGTAACAATCTACAACATTTTACTCTGGAGTAAATATTCACAATTTTGATGATTTTATATGCACAAAAGAGATAGTTCTTTAAATTATAAAAAGGCTAATTACAAGTTTATTAATTACATAATACTATCCTGTTTTCTAATACAACATACTATGTATCCTGTTTTGTAATACAACATACTATGTATCCTGTTTGGTAATACAACATACTATGTATCCTGTTTGGTAATACAACATACTATGTATCCTGTTTTGTAATACAACATACTATGTATCCTGTTTTGTAATACAACATACTATGTATCCTGTTTGGTAATACAACATACTATGTATCCTGTTTTGTTAATTTACATTCTGCCTGCAAAATGCATAGTACATACTGAAGACATTTGATGTATAGTTAAGACATTTCATGTATAGTTAAGACTCTTCATGTATAGTTAAGACTCTTCATGTTTCGTTAAGACTCTTCATGTTTAGTTAAGACTTTTCATGTATAGTTAAGACTTTTCATGTATAGTTAAGACTCTTCATGTATAGTTAAGACTCTTCATGTATAGTTAAGACTTTTCATGTATAGTTACGACTTTTCATGTATAGTTAAGACTCTTCATGTATAGTCTGACTTACATCATAGTGTTGATTTTAGCATAACTCATGTTGATGTGAATTGAGAAATTTCAGTTCAACATTTTTTTAACAGTCTATGTAAAAGGTTATTATACCCCTGAAATCAAGTTTGGGGGGTATATAGAAGTCACCCAGTGGTTGGTCGGCCGGTGGGTCGATCCGTTGCATTTTCCATGTCCAGAGAATAACTTTAAAACTACTGGTTGGAATTCAATACAACTTCATACAATGGTCAAGCACATTGAGAGGAAGTGCAGTGCACAAGAACCATAACTCCACCTTGACTTATTACAGAGTTATTGCCCTTTGTTACTTTTCCTTGTCTGGAGCATAACTTGAAAACTACAGGATGGAAATCAATACAATTTTATACAATGGTCAAGCACATTGAGAGGAAGTGCAGTGTACAAGAACCATAACTCTATCTTGAGTAATTACAGAATAATTGCCCTTTGTTACTTTTCCTTGTCTGGAGCATAACTTAAAAACTACTAAGAACCATAACTCCATCTTGACAAATTACAGAGTTATTGCCAGTTTGTTTTGCAAGGTATCTTGTTACTACTAACTTCTTCAGTTGATAAAGCTGTCTTTCAGGGGTATTAATCACATTTAGAGATAACTCTAGTTTTGACAGTGTTCAGATTTCATTTTGTAGTTATGTCACTGATTTCCTGTACAGTTTTATATTTTAAAGTTTTAATAGCTTTTAGTTAGATATAATACAATAGATGTACTTGAACAATTCTGTCAGTTCTCATAAATGGATGGAGGTGTAGCTTGAACTAATAACTATAGTTGTAGAACCAAAAAACTAAACAGTGGCACTATGAACTAAAGACTGTGAACTATAACCTAAGCAGTTGAACTATAAACTAAAGAGTGTGAAGTTTACATCAAATAATGTGAACTATAAAGTAATGTGTGAACTATTAACTGTGAAATATAAATCTCAGAGTGTGAACTATAAACTAAGGGATGTGAACTCTAAAGAGTGTGAACTATAACCTAAGCAGTTGAACTATAAACTAAAGAGTATAAACTGGAATGCTAACCAGGTCAATTCAGAGTTCAAACTGATTTACTCAAAGAATCTTTAATTGCCCATATGACTCAGTGATTCTGTATTGTTCCATGTACAGTACATGATTTCCAACGCAATGTAGTAACTGTATCATTTGTTTGTGTATTTTAATGTGTAAACAATAGCATATTAACCCTTACCCTGCTGGCAGCAAGAAATTGAGTTCATGATTGAAAGCATGTAATTTTAAGTTGCAATGTTAATTGAGATCATGAATGAAAGCATGTAATTTTAAGTTGCAATGTAAATTGAGTTCATGAATGAAAGCATGTAATTTTAAGTTGCAATGTTAATTGAGTTCATGAATGAAAGCATGTAATTTTAAGTTGAAATGTAAATAGAGTTCATGAATGAAAGCATGTAATGTACATTTTCTGTTTGATGACATGATGACTTTTCAAGTTTAGGATTCCATGATGCTCTTTTTCTGTATTCTTATATGAGATGGAAAGTGTAGACTTTGTGTCCTTTGCTGTGCTTAGTTATTCAAGTTAGACATGACTGGCTAATTATAGGGAACAAATTAATAAAGAGTGGTAAGAAAGAAACAAAGTAACTCATAGGAAAATAACCACAGCTCTGTCTTGATATTTTCCCATGTGATACCCTTTTTGTTGCCCAATTTTTCTGTAAACTACCGGTTATCAGTCCTCTTCCATATCCCACACTAATACTGAAAAAATTGAGTCCAGTAGATGAACACATATCAATCAGAATAATAAAGAATTTTCCCAAGTTTGACAATTCAATGCCTAAAATTTTAGTAAATCAGAACTATTTTGATTTTAGTTTCAGTGTAAAAAATAATTTTTGTACCAAAAACCAAATACTACTGATTTCATTAAAGTTTCATTAGCACTTCGGACGTAAAATTACTTGTAGCTTTCAAATTACCAAGGATGATACCTTTCCCACAAAATTGATCATTATTTGTCCGAAAAACTTTCCTGAATTTGTTTTTAAAATCAAAAGTACATGCTGTAACTACAGCAAATGCTGCCTGACAATACCTTTTAGTAGAAAAGTGACAAAAATATAATAGAAATGTATACATCAACATTGTTTCAGACTGAACAGAACTAAGACTGTAACATTACATACAAGTAAATGGAGCTGTTTTGATAATTGCAAGTACACATTTATATATCTAACATTCTTATTAACTCTCTAGACATTAAAGTAAGATAACTGATTATTTTACAGCATTTTAGTTCAAACTATTTTTAATTTTAATTCTGATGATTATAGAATTCCTTTTCCGATAATAAAATGTTTCATTCTCGGTAGGGTTTCGTGGACTCTCATAAGTTATTGAAAGTTAATGAACTTTTGTAACAGGAAGGGAAAAGGATTTAAGATTTCATTTTATCTTGAAATAGTGTTCAATGGTTGAAGGTTTGTAGAATACAATTACAAGTAGTTCTTATTCTACCACGGAATATGTCTTAACATTCCTAACTTTATTTCTTAAATCAATGTACATGTTCAAAATATAGAGCAGTATTTTTTTTTCAGTGTTATTGCAAAAAATAAAGGCTTCCTGGCAACTCTTTTTCGTGAAAAAAAAATTGAATACAATAGAAATGAATATGTCAACATTCTTTTAGAATGAATAGAATATCGTTCTATCATTATCCTATCAGTATATTTATTTATTATATCAGTAAATTCAAAGCGATCTAGAGACTTTTAGAGTAGTGTATACACTTGTACAAAATTCTGTTAAAGTGAAAGTCCAAAACAGCAAATCTCTGTAAATTTATTTCTGAGACTTTGAACTAGTTTTCAGATTGTTTTTCCTCAAATTGCATGGACTATTAAACTAAATAGGTGTTCAGTAGAACACTTGTGTCACCCTCTTATGTTAATGTCAGAATAACCAATAATTTTGTGACAAAATCTAAGTACAACAAGAGCTGTCACATGACAGCACGCTCGACTATTCGAAAGCTTGTTGGTAAAATGGGGTTTTTGTCTAAGAACAGGAGTATTGTGTAATTGTCTATAAGAATTAAGGTCAAAGATATGAAACTTGTTCAAAGACCTTTGTAAATGTACATTGCATTCAAGGCCTTACTCTGGATTCTGCAAGCCAACTGGAGGGAGGATGGGGGGGATAATTTCAAAGAAATACATGACCTTGTATATTTGATCATGAATAATTTTGTAACTTTTCAAAATTGATATGTATAGAATTAAAAAAGCATGACCGCTTCATGCTGCATAATTATTCTATGACATTTCAAAAGAAAGCCATTTTGAGTATTTCCATTTTAGTCTGGAAAAACTGTGACAAAATTCTAAGTTAAAAAGGGCATAAATATGTCAAAAATCAAAAACATTGGTGAAGATGTTGACAGTAAATACGTTCGATAGTATTCTATCTTTAACAAAACATTCAAAGTTAAAAAGGGACACAAATCTATCAAAAATCAAAACAGAGTTATGGGGATTGTTTCCTCAGGTGTAGATGTTGATGGTAAACATATATTTTGAGTTTCAAGTCAATACCTTATATAGTATTCAAGATATTTGAATTTACAAAAAAAAATACCAAAACTTCTAAGTTAAAAAGGGGCATAAATCTGTCAAAAATCAAAACAGAGTTATGGGAATTGTTTCCTCAGGTGTATAATGTTGATGGTAGACACATACTTTGAGTTTCAAGTCAATACCTTATATAGTATTCAAGATATTTGAATTTACCAAAAAAAAATACCAAAACTTCTAAGTTAAAAAGGGGCATAAATCTGTCAAAAATCAAAACAGAGTTATGGGAATTGTTTCCTCAGGTGTATATGTTGATGGTAGACACATACTTTGAGTTTCAAGTCAATACCTTCGATAGTATTCAAGATATTTGAATTTTAAAAAAAACTTTAACCAAAAATTCTAAGTTAAAAAGGGGCATCAATCTGTCAAAAATCAAAACAGTGTTATGGGGATTGTTTCCTCAGGTGTAGTTGTTGATGGTAGACACATACTTTGAGTTTCAAGTCAATACCTTTGATAGTATTCAAGATATTTGAATTTATAAAAAACTTTAACCAAAAATTCTAAGTTAAAAAGGGGCATAAATCTGTCAAAAATCAAAACAGAGTTATGGGGATTGTTTCCTCAGGTGAAGATGTTGATGGTAGACACATACTTTGAGTTTCAAGTCAATACCTTTGATAGTATTCAAGATATTTGAATTTATAAAAAACTTTAACCAAAATTTCTAAGTTAAAAAGGGGCATAAATCTGTCAAAAATCAAAACAGAGTTATGGGGATTGTTTCCTCAGGTGAAGATGTTGATGGTAAACATATAGTTTGAGTTTCAAGTCAATACCTTTGATAGTATTCAAGATATTTGACTTTATGAAAAACTTTAACCAACGCAGACGCCGACGCCGACGCTGGGGCGAGTGCAATAGTCTCCTTATTCTTCGAATAGTCGAGCTAAAAAGGGGCATAACTCTATCAAATATGACCTTGACCTACAAAATTTGGCGGCATCATGACCCTTTTGTCATAAGCAATACAATTGTAAAGTTTGATGAAGAAATCTTAAGAAATGGCAAAGTTATAGCCAATGTTAAGTTTGTGTGACGGACGGACCGACCGACGGACAAAGCGATCCCTATGTATCGCCTTTACTCCGAAAGGGCGACACAAAAATGTTGGTCCATAAGAAAATTGCTTTAAGATAGCTACATTTGGATAGATAATATTTTTTTATATGGGAATAATAGAAATATATCCTGATATAAAGGGTTCAGACCTCATGCTCTATTAGTGAAAAAAATCTTTATAAGTTAATTCAAAGTTCCATTTTAATATTGGATTGAACTTTATTTTCCTCACAACTTCTAAAACAAGAGGGCCATGATGGCCCTATATTGCTCACCTGACTACCTTGGCTATAATACAAGGGGTCATGATTCTAACATAATTCGTAGAAGTCCACTACACATTCTAACTAACATTCCACATATCTTTTCTCTGCCTGTCGGCCTAGTGTTTTTTAAAGTTTTCCCTATATAAGCCTATGTCTAATCAAGTGACCTCCTCCCCTCCTGGGAAGGGTTAATTTTGACCAAGGGGTCATGATCTGAACAATCTTGATAAAGGTCCACTAGGCATTTCTACATGCCAAATATCTATTTCAGAGAAGAAGATTTTTAAAGTTTTTCTTATATAAGCCTATGTAAAACCAAGTGACCCCCCCCCAGGGGTCATAATTTGAACAATCTTGGTAGAGGTCCACTAGACAATGCCACATGTTAAATATCTAAGCTCTAGCCACTTCACCCCTACATAAAAACAGGATTTGGGGACTAATCATTGAAGTATCCCTCTCAGCTGACCCCTGATATTTGATTCATCATCTATCATTTAATATGAAGAATGTATGTGATAGTATATGTGCTTCATTAGAAAATAAAATATATAAATCATGATCATTTTGTATCTTATAAGCAACTCATTTTCATACTCAGTTTACCTAATCGTCATTTCTACAAAGGACCAGTGCTAGACTCCTAACCTTCATAAGGAACAGGCAACTGTCTCACTCCAAGAGTCAAGTCGTTAGCATGGCTCGAACCTGTGACCCCCATTCAGTGACAGGCTTATGGCAGTCAATCAAAGTCTGCGACCAAAACAACTCCATCCCAGGGGTGGGTTACTAATTTGTATTACTTACCATATACAATTGATGACCAGATCTACGGGAACCTTCTGAAAGACTTCCTCAACAGGTAACAACATCGTCAAGGTAACAAGAACTTGGCATGCAAGGAAATCATAGCTCCCTACACTTCCTCATTAAGCAGGTTAACATCATCAACATGGTAACAAGAACCTGGCATTACCTTTATTCACATTAGGTTTTGCAGAGTCAGGTGTAGAGGCAATTCAACTTTTGACTGTCTTTGACAACATCTCAATGCACTTTTCTTTCTCTTTCAGGGACCTAAAAAATAAAGTATTATACAATTATATGACTGAATGTACTACATTTATGATTATTACTACATTTATTTACAATGCATTATAATTTCATGAAGTCTGATCCATCATAAATCTTTTGTTACCTTCATCTATTTCCAAAATATAGATATCAATGTACGCCATGATCAGCATCAAGGTAGACCATGATCTCACTGTATATCAATGCAGACCATGACCAGATTGCAAATCAATGCAAACCATTATCTGAGTGCACATAAATGCAGACAGTGATCTAAATGCAATCTATGTAGACTATGATCAGACAGTTCATCAATATAGACCATAATCATAGTACAAAAAAAATAGACCATGACAAGACTGCACATCAGTGTAGACAATGATCAGACTTCAAATTAATGTCGACCATGATCATAGTGCTCATCAATGTACACCATAGTAAGACTACACATCAACACACACCATAATCAGCATAAATGCAGAACATGATCAAACTTCACATCAATGCAGACCACAATTAGACTGCACATCAACACACACCATGATCAGCATAAATGTAGACTATGATTAGACTGCACATCAATGTAGACTATTATCCAACAGGACACCAATGTAGATCATGATCCAACTGCACATATTGCAGACCATGATCATAGTGCACACCAATATCAGGGCCTCCGCTGTCGATCGCCAATGTCGCTATTTGCGATAATTTTAAGAATCTGGCCAGTTGGTGAAAATAAGTGGCGCATACATTTTTCAGTCGTTGTATTTATTTTATTCATTGTGATATAAGCGGCCCGTATAAGCGGCCTAGAATTGGTACCGGATTCACGCGTTTTACTTAGGGCTAATCGTGAAGAAAACCGATAACAAGTTCAATCTGTGTATTGTCATTTCGGATATTGATTTCGGGTGACACTTTGAGAAGATAATTGCGTAAATATATGTGATCGGCTGATTAATCAATTATGAAAACTTCTGGCAGCTTGTATATATGAAGTGTCCCCAAAATTAACAACAATTATGACTTAGTTTAAAGAAAAAAGGGCAACAGGTTTAGACAAAAAAACCGACAGGCTAGTTAATATAGTAGTTTGTAAATTTTTTCGTCGCGGTTGTTTTGTCAACTTTTAAATCATAATAATGATAGTTTGCTGTTTTCTGCAATTATTTTGTTATAATCTGATCATCTGTTAATATGATCCCAAGAAATTCTAACAATTGATATTAGATAACAAGAAAATTTCAACAATGGTAATTACAATGTATTTTTAATTGACTTTTCAACATTACCAAAATAAGGAATACTCTTTAGACCCTGCCAAAATTCGAAATTTTCCTGTAAGAAAATTGAAAGACTCTTGGGAAATTGGTCAGTCATGCCTAAGATATGAGACAAATACAAAGGAAATGTTTTGTGACAGCCTCCAAATTCAAAATTATTTGTGTTGTTACATGATGTAATTTATATGCTTAGAAATGAATTGGATACTAAACATGCTAAAAATGCAAAATATAAAAGGTTTTAGTGACAGGGGAATAAAATCTTTTTTATGTTCTTATACATATTATAATTTATAGATAATAATAATTCATAATAAATAATTTAACAGTCATTTTTAATAGGGTATAAAAACATATAGAACATACGCTACAGTAGTGTATACTTCGGTGCCCTAAGTATCATTGCACCAAGTAAAACATGGCTCGAAACTTTGGCTACTTTAGCTCTAAAGTGGCTCCAACTTTTCTCAATTGGCGAAAATGTTGGCAACAGGTTTGAAAAACCCAGAGGAGGCCCTGAATATAGACCATCATCCAACATGACACCAATGTAAACCATGACCACCATGTACATCAATGTAGACCATGATTATTATGCATATAAATGTAGACCATGATCTGACTTAACAGCAGAGGATTTTCCAGCTCATTATTTATGTTTAGAAAAATTATTACTTATCTTAAATATCAAAACACCTTTATCTTTGAACATTTACATAAAAATGTACCAGTAACCATACAGCGCAAACACTTGTATTTTTTACCAACTCAAACAACAAGCTGATTCCTACATTCTTTTTGGAGTGGATATAAATACACAGCAGTATAAAAATATATGAGATGAAATTCTATCTGCCCTTGAATACATACATTTGTACAAATATTAAATTACATTATTGATATTATAGGTTCATAGACTGCTTTGTTTACACCCATTAAATCTACTCAAAAGATTGTAAAACTCCATTGGGCTTTAAATATATTATGGTGTCATGTTATCTTGAAGGACTATTGTTTATCAAAGTTCAACAATGCAATATATTGTATTGATATAATCGCATGCTACAAATTGTATAATACCCAAAATGCAATACCATGCAGAGTTTAAACAAACTGAGTATTTGGAAAATAACACTGTTGTATAATGATTTGTGAATTATAAGTATTTGCAAATTGCAAAATTAAATATGGAAGTTTATTTCTGAGGATTAAATGAAGCAAAGCGGAGACATTTCAATAAGAAAGTTTACGAAAAATTTAAAACTAAACTTGACTTGATCTTGAATGGGTATAACAAAATGGCATCTGGAGGAAGTAGAAATACTGAAATTATGTCTGATGAAACATTTGACCTACTAT
>JAFMSR010000003.1:14508750-14582704 GCA_022818135.1 Saxidomus purpurata
TACATTTCATGTATTGACATCTGGCTTTTTAGTTTAGAGCCGAATTAGGAATCTGTTCGTGTTATATTACCATGCTTTTACAAAAAGCATGCCCTTTGTGGGTTTAACTCTATTGTACATTATCATTGTTATGCTTTACTGTTAAATTTGTGCTGGGACTAAGCACAGAACCCTGCAGTAGTCCTGGGTTTTGATTGGTACTTATGGTCACATGACATATTCCTAGAATGTATAAATACAGCGTTCGCCCTCAGTTTCCATCTTTTCTCACAGGTCAAACTCTGAGAAGCTAAATACAACAGTACTTAGCATACATTCTTACATCCGTCGACTTACACGTGCAACATCCACCTGCTGAAGGTATAAACAAATGCTAGTTTGCATATAGTCTCTCCAAGTAGCGACAAATACAGAAATGCAGTTTTAACTTTAATAAACATCGTGTCAACGGTACAATTCTTCAATAGCACGGCAATGTTTATAGGCTACATATAAGTAAACAGATGTAAGGCTCTTCCTTGAGGTATGCCTCTTCTAAAGTATCATGGGACCGCAGATCCTAGAAGTTGTGTTGGTCTCCGTTCTGCCATTTACTTACAGAACTAGATGTTATATATATATACACGTTTAAATACATGTAATGAGCTTACCGTTTAAACACCTGGGAAAAGATCCCATTACATAGGCTCGGTCCTTCGATGTATCTATCAAACTCCGATGTATCTTGTAAACAACGCCAGTATCAATGTTATGTACGGAATCTTTACAATATATGTTTATCTAACATATGATGTGGTCATGCACGTAGATGTTATTGTTATTAAATTACCATGGTCAACTTTTGAGTGTGTTCCAGACTTTTCAATCTCTTAGCAGGGTTTCTACGGGCCATCTGATGTTGGAGATGTTATCCTGACATAAAGACACTCAGTGCACATTGCAGTGACTGAGTTGCTATACCTGTATACGTATATGTCACAGGTGTGGCACTGTGTGTACTCAGATTATCCAGAGAATCCTATCGTACTAAAGTACACAGTGTGGTGACTGAGTTGCTTGTATATGTACATGCCATACAGGATGGCAGTGTATGTATTCAAGTTATATTATAGAGAAAGCTATGTTACAATCGAGCTCGGCATTTTTGACTACTAAGGAGCACCGCCACAAAGGGGGCGGTACCTTACAGCTTTGGTGTCAGAAGTGGGATGTTCTAATTCTTTTTTAGGACATCCATGATGCGAACAACGCCTGGGTGGTGATACAGAAGACAGTGCAGTTCAATCATGATGATCGAGACCACAGGGCAGGCAGTAATTAATTGATTTATCTGGAACACACTCCTTTAACAAAATATTTTTATTTGTCATAGATAACTTATTGGTACACATGATGGCACCTTGCAGTACACCAGAAGACCTATGTAATGGTATTGTTTAAGTCTGTGTAGAAGGACCCTTGAAGCAGACTACTAATTTTTGTTGTTTATTTATTGTTATTATTAGAGTTGACTATGAGTGACTTAGACAGCGAGATTAAATTCAATATTCGTGGGAGCAGACCAAGCACACCAGACCATAAACCCCTTCAAGCTAATGAAGAATATTACACTATGGCTCAGCAACTGAAACTGAATCTGAAGTCGAATTACCTACTGAGAATGCAGGAGATGAAAGGGATGATAGGGAACCCGAGACTGAGGATAGGCGTCATATAATAAGTCGAGATGTTAACAATGACGACCAACACAGGCAACGAGAACATTCTCAGCCGCACAGATCACGCAGTCCAATAAATGGTAATAGACAAAACATCAACAATTGCAATGACGAACTTACTGTACAGTCAAACCAAGATGACGTGACAGCTGAAGATAGAGCAGGATGAACAGAGAGAGAAGGTAGAACACGACGTAGGCGCGTGCTTCTAAGAGATTCAGTTCAGCGCTCACTGTACTCCGAATCTGACGACAGCGACAACGAATCCCAGTATGTAAGAAGACGTAAACCTTTTGTGAAATCCCGTAGAGAGGATAGACAAACTTCACCATATGCAACTGGATCCAGCAGCAGGTACAACAGGAGGTATAATTTGGGTCATGGGGACAATAGGGGCGAGGATAATGGAAGGGCCAGATACAGATCTCACCTGCCAGTTATCAAACCAGAGTCTTTCAATGGAACAGAAGATTGGGATAGTTATTTTTCACATTTTATGAACTGTGCAGACCTAGGAAAATGGACAGATGAAGAAAAAGCACTAACACTGTCATCCTGTTTGAAAGGTTCAGCCAGGACATTTTATCTGGGTCTGAGGGAACATGAGAAGGGAGTATATCGGATTTTAATAAAAAAATTGAGTGAACGATTTGGCAGTAAGAAACAACAGACTAGGTACATAACAAAGCTTGAGACTAGAAGACGCAATCCTGGTGAAACTGTGCTCAACGTGCATATCCAGATTTGGGAGCTGATGCTCAAGAATCGTTGGCCCTACATCAGTTTTATAAAACCATAAGCCCTGAAATGAAATGTCGATGCATAGATAGGGACTGCAGAACCATCGAGAAAGCAGTAGAGATAGTTGAAAGATACGAATCTATCCTTGGACCAGATGACAAGAAAAGAACCGCTATTAGGACTGTTACAAATACACCTTCAAACATAGAGAAATTACAGATGAATGATAGATCTGACAGAAGGGAAAGTCCCATGATGAGACAAATGAACGATATTTTATCAAGACTTGAAAAGATGGAGGCGAATCTAAATAATAAGGGAGATACTACTAACCAGAATAACGTGGTTGTGACGGAGCAGCAAGACGGAAGGTACAGTGGTTGCTTTCTTTGCAAGTCGATGGATCATTATGCCCGAAGGTGCCCGCACAGAAACACACAAGGGGGAAGGTATACAAAGTTCACCAAGCAGTCGGGAAACTTCAAACCGTTAGCCTAAGCGGCCGAAGGCTAACGGAGAAAGAATGGCCGGATGACATAAGACATTCGCTTTCTAAGAAACCAAACCGTATTGGACAGGTGCTTGATCCAGGTATCTGGGACAATGGATTTTATACAAAATGCTCAGTCCTGGGTCAAGATGTTACTTTTCTTGTTGATAATGGTTCTTCCGCAACCTTGTTGTCGAAACGTGTATATCACTCCATCAGTCTTGACAGTAGACCTGAAATACAAACAATAAGTAATACTATGCAAGGTGCAAATGGACAAGAGATTGAAGTTTTAGGCAAAATTAATAACTCTCTTGTATTAGATGGTTGTCTGTTTACCGTTAACGCTATTGTATGTGATATCTTACCAGATGGCATATTGGGGCAAGACTTTCTGCTAGAACATGCAACTAACATTGATTATAATAACACCACAATTTACACTGATCGCAAACCAATAAACTGTTGGATAGGAGGCCAAGCCCAAGCTAGATGCAGAGTTATCACCTCTCTTGAAACCAAAATTCCACCTTCAACCTTAGTACGGGCACCAGTTCAGATAGAAAATGTACAGAGTCTCTCATCACTTGCACTCATGAATGCATCAGCACATCTGATGCAGATGAAGTCCACATATGTAGTCGAAGGCGTCATCGAAGCCAAGACTAATGTTAATGTATGTTTTATAAACACAAGTGACCAAGAGGTGATAATACCAAAGAATGTTTCAATCGGTTTCTGCGAATCTTACTACGAGACCCCAGATACGTCAACGCAATGCTGTAGAGTTACAACAGAATCCACTGATAATGCTATGGAACCTGACAAAATACCTGAACATCTTACTGACTTATTTGAAAGAAGCAAAGTAGAGCTTACAAGCGATCAACAGATAGGGCTTGCACGCCTGCTGATTAAATACCAGCATGTTTTTGCTAAATCGTCAGACAACCTTGGCCGAAGTGATTCAGTCCAACACAAAATCAACACTGGCTTAGCAGCTCCAATGCGTCAGCAAACAAGAAGACAGCCCCTAGGTAAAAGAGAAATAGAAAAACAAGAAGTAAACAAAATGTTAAAAAGGGGGGTAATTGAACCATCCAAGAGTGACTGGTCTTCTCCAATTGTTCTTGTCAAGAAGAAAGATGGATCCACAAGGTTCTGTGTCGACTACAGACAGTTAAACAGTGTGACAGTAAAAGATGCTTACCCAATCCCTCGTGTCGAAGAATGTCTAGATGCCCTTGTAGGATCGAAATGGTACAGCTGTATGGATTTGAACTCAGGGTTCTGGCAAGTCAGCATGAGTCCAGACGATAAACACAAGACAGCGTTTTCAACCAGCATTGGCCTCTACCAGTTCACCGTAATGCCTTTTGGTCTAGTTAATGCCCCGTCCACCTTTGAAAGGCTCATGGAAAACGAAATGCGAGGTCTTCAATGGGAAGAATGCTTAGTTTACATGGACGATATCATAGTGCCAGCTGAAAATTTTAAACAAGAAATTGAAAGACTCGAACACGTTTTACAAAGACTTGAACAAGCTCATTTGAAGCTCAAACCATCGAAATGCATATTCTTTCAAAAGAAGGTAACTTTTTGGGACACGTAGTATCAGAAAACGGAGTTGAAACAGATCCGGAAAAGGTTAGTGTCGTAAAGGAGTGGCCACGCCCATCAAGCAAGAAACAACTAAGAAGTTTTCTTGGACTTTGGTCCTATTACAGACGGTTTGCTATGGACTTTGCAGCAGTGGCAAGACCCCTTCATAAGCTATGTGAGAAGACAACGGAATATGAATGGTCTGATCAAGCCGAGGAGGCATTCAACAGCTTGAAGAAGACACTGACCCAATCACCTGTATTAGCTTTTCCAGCATTAGGACAGCAATTCATTCTTGACACAGATAGCAGCGAATTTGCAGTTGGAGGCGTACTGTCACAGGAATACGAGAACGGAGAACGTGTAATAGCTTATATGAGTAAAAGTCTCAACCTTCATGAAAGAGCTTATTGTGTCACAAGGAAAGAACTTTATGCCGTTGTTGCAGCCTTGAAAAAGTTCCACACATATCTTTATGGTCAACAGGTCCTCCTACGCACCGACAATTCGGCAGTCAGTTGGATGAAGAGTTTGCAAAGTGTGCAGTCGATATGCAGAAGATCCAGGTAGTATCAAAGAAATCGAAGAGCTTGATCAGTGTGTGACGGACGTCGACAGCGAGTTGCAGAAAATCGAAGTAAGAGTCATTACCAGAGCCCAAGATAAGATCAATAAGATGCCTGTGCTACTTGATGGTTGGGATGAACAGACGATCAGACAAGAACAAATGGCCGATGATGATACTGGGCTTATATTTCCACTTGTTGATCAAAAGCAAAACAGACCACAGTGGAAGGATATCCGCGATATGTCGCCACACACCAAAATTTTATGGAGTCAGTGGGATCGATTGGTAGTTCACGCTGGAATGATGTATCGAATGTACCAAATTGAAGATAAGGAATGCCTGCAGCTTATAGTTCCCATCAAGTACAGACATGAAGTCATTTCACTTAATCATGACATACCTACTGCAGCACATTTAGGCTGGAAAGCCAGCCTCAAGAGAATAAAACAAGACTTTTACTGGCCTGGTATTAAAGCAGATGTCCAGAAGTACTGTAAAGCATGTGATTCTTGTTGTGCAAGAAAGCCAAGTAGAAAATCAAATAAAGCTCCACTAGGTAGAACGATCATAGGTGGTGCCATGGAAAAGATAGCAATGGACATTCTTGGTCCATTTACCCGGTCAGAAAGTAACAACAAATACGTTCTTGTTCTATGCGATGAGTTTACAAAGTGGACAGAGGCCTTTCCTTTGCCGAATCAGGAAGCTGCTACCATTGTTGAAGTTTTTGTAAACGAGTATATTTGTCGCTTTGGGACACCATTACAAGTTCATACGGATCAAGGCAGAAATTTTGAGTCCCGCATGTTCAAAGAAATGTGCGACCTTTTTAAGATCAATAAAACTAGGACAACAAGTTTTAGACCACAGGCAAATGGCACAGTAGAAAGGTTTAATAGAACCCTCACAAACATGTTGGCCGTTTATTGTCACAACAACCAGAAATCTTGGGATAAGTATCTTCCCCAAGTGATGATGGCTTACCGGGCTACTGTTCATTCAACTTTAAACATTACCCCAAACCAAATGGTATTTGGTCATAACATCCTAATGCCAAGTCAGGCTATTGTTGGTCGTCCAGAATCAAAGACTCTCCCTGAAAATGATCCTGAGAGTTATGTTTCAGGTCTGCAAGAGACATTGGTCAAAGTTCATGATATGGCAAGAAAGAACCTCCGAAAACAAGCGGTATATAGAAAGCGTTACTATGACATGAAAGCCAAGTCAAGGAAGTTACAACGCGGACAGCCCGTGTGGTTACATGACCCAGCTATTAAACCTGGTGTGTGTCACAAATTATCCAATCGCTGGAAAGGCCCATACCTTATTATCAAGCCGCTAGATGATCTTACTTACCTAATTTGTACCTCCGCTAATGGTCCAAAGAAAGTGGTTCACATAGACAGACTCCTGCCGTACAATGGCACATACTTACCTAAATGGATCCAGCAGACGAATCTTCTGGAGTAGCAGTTAGACAAAATATAATTAGTTCTTACTAATAAATGACATTATTGTCTTTATATTGCAGGCTTTAGTTCTTTTATCATTACCCATGTGAGAATTCAAGATGGTGGTTTTGACTCACTTGTGCGTATGCTTGGAGTATACGATTCTAAGGAACTGATGGATTAGTTCCTTACGAGGAAGCTGATGGACTAGCTTCTTTGAGAAGAAACTGATGGACTAGTTTCTTGGGGAAGGGGACTGATGGACTAGTTCCCTGTGGGGATACATGTTTTTGAATACATGTGTTATTTTACAGAGCCATAGGTTCTGTGCTCTGTGTATTTGGAATACACATGGAATAGCCTTGCTTTCTGGCCAAAAGTTTAGCTATAAACTTACCTCACGGTTGTTACAGATGGGTAGTTGAGGTAATCGACTAGTTCTGGAATAGATCACATGGGTTATTTAGCATCCTCATTTACCGCAGTACAATAGATATTTAATGTGCATACACGACATTTATCAATATAGTCACATGTGTCTCCATCTTTAGCGAACTTGAAGAAGCAAAATCATATCGATGTACCAATTGATGTGGATCTCACTGAAGCATTTTCTTTCATTGGCGCTTAATGCAATTTGTGTTTTCGTCTTGTACAGGTGATCTGGTTACCTAGCCAAAGTTCCTGGGAAGGACCATCTTCCGTAAGAAGCTGACATATTTTTGAAGTACCGATTATATTACATTTGCTAACACACTTCCTTCGATCTTTACATTTTAGAATGGTGTATAACTGCTGGGCTTGTTCGGAAAAGTACACTACGAAGGACCTGCTGCGAAGTCATTTCATGAAAAGACCCCACAAGTTCTTGGATGTGATCTGCCCATGGTGTCCAGCATTGAAGACATACCGGAGACCTCTTGACCTCCGTCTTCATGTCCAGAAGGAACATAAGAAGGTAATCAAATTTCAAAGCAGGAAATTTCCAACAGACCAGGACTGCTTCTATGTTGCCAGAGAGCCAAGGGCCTTCCGAATGAGTACTTCAGAACCACCAAGCACTGGGGCTGCCGCTATTTTCATTAAGGAGGCTACTCTGAAGTCCTGTTTTCATCACAGTTCAGAAGTGTGGCAGAAGGGTTGGGATCGGCATGGACCAGCATCTACTCTTTCTTACACATCAGTAGAGGTGAAGTTATCAGAGCCTACCTCATATGACCCATCAAATCCTGGTCTATGGAGTGTTTTCTCAGCAAATGTTGGGATTCAACAGTCTGAAGTTGTTGTTGCTGGAGGTAAGACAAATTCAACCTTTCGTATATGGTAGATACAACCGACCAACGCAGCAGAGAGAGGATTACTCGTCTCATGGGATCACTCAGCACCTCCCCTTTCATGATGCCGAAACAATGGTCGACTGCCGCCAACTTTGACAACTCATGTCTTCGACATATACATCTTGATGGTATTAAGATTATTAAGGTAGAAGAGAGCCGCTGGGAAGCAGAAGATCCCGATGACATGCCAACCTCAAAAAGGCCTCAGACGATATCTCCCCTATCGGTTCCTCCTCCGCTGTCCCCAATTCCGTCGCCCCAGGATTTGGAGTTGGATTTTGAAGAGCCAGTCCCAGATGTTTCTGTTGTGCTACCAAAGGAGACCTCTTCCCTTCCTGATTTGTCAAAGAAAGATCTCGATGAAACCCTCAAGTTCACTGCAACACTTCTTAAGCCCATTTCTACCGCACCAGCTACTACTCACATATCCACTACACACTGTTATGAAGTCGTTTCAAGTATGGACACCGCAATATCTGCCCCAAAGTCTAAGCCTAGACCTTCCTCCATTTCCCAACCTCAAGTAATTAATTCTTCATGCAGTATCTCTTCATCTTCATCATCTGTCAACACCTCATCTGCAATCTTAGATGGCAATTATTCACTTCCGGCTTCAGATCTTCAGGATGCCAACACTTCTGATGTATTACATCCCTTGGTAACATCATCTGGGGACCATCTACACCAGCAACAACAAACAGCAAGACTCCTTCTAACAGCTGGAGGTATGCCTTTATTCCCACCTGCCAGACGTGAATGGAGTAGCTATTTTATCAACCTGCCACTTACTGGAGCCTTTGCTTCCTGGCCTCCATCTGATTGGAGAAACATGACACCTGATTCCAAACTTCTGTTGTGGCAGACAGTTTCTACAATATTGGCCGCAGAATGGAAGATGCCGCTAGATCGGTCATTCATCCAGGATTCCTTTCAATTCCTCGTTTTGCCTGGTACTAAGGATCCTGAGGTCAAAACAGCTGAATCAGCAGTCAGGCACAGTAACTTCCGTATCTTGAAGCGTATTGCCTTGGGAGAGCAGGTCGTTGGCCAAGACGAATTCTTATCCATGTTTGAATCAACCTTCGACCATAGTTTCAGCTCACGTGATGGACCTTATCGTAATCTTCTGATAGCATGTTCTCATCTTCCTCTACGACTGGTATCGGAAAGGCAACAACGTACCTCCATTGTTATTCCTTCTTCATCTGGTTGATCTGTAAACTCAGCAGCGCACTGCCTCCATTTCATCACTGAACAATAGCAGCACTTTCATTCTACTGTTGTCAACCTTCTATTCATACACTACAGCATATATAGAGTGCCTTACTTCATGATTGGGCACTGTTTCTTCAAAGGAACTTCTGTATTCAAGAGTCCAAATTGTCTCCACTAGAACCAGAACTCAACATTATAACAACAATGATGTTTCCAAGTCCAGCAGCCGTCTTCAAAATTCAAGATGGATCATACAGCTATATTGTAACCATATTTGAGATGATTAACTTTTAAGGATCTTCTCACGACGTTCAGAATTTCCGAGTATACAAGTAGCACATCTGATTTCAAAGGACACTGAGGCATTGAAGTCGTGTAGTGTACTGATTATTCAACAGTAATATAACAATATTCCAAGGACACTGTGCTTCATCTGGAAATTCACTTATTTATGTACTTTTTCAAGAACTGTAGTTTACTTAAATGAATGGTATTTCAGCATCTGAAGGGACATATGTGCTTCATTTTGATCGTGTCTTCAGGTACTTCATCATGGACTTTTATCTGAAAAAGTAACATTCATTTTAATTTTGTCAACGATAATAAAAACAGAAAGTGTTATATATATTTAAACTATCAAATACAGGAGTATTTGTTTCTTTAAGGTGGGGAGAGTGTAAGGGTTACTCCCTTACAGACTTTTACAGACATCGCAGAAACTGGTGACTTTTCACATTTAGTGATCTGAATCATTTTACATATAACTTTAAACGAACTTATCTTTACCTGTATAGACTGTTTATCATATAAGGATGTTGTGATTCAAGTGAGATCAGCGAAGTTTCTTCAACATTGTCATATTTTTGAGAGACATTTCTTCGGTAAATGGACTGTTGTTTACATGCATCTCTCCAAACGAAGATTTTCAAAGGTGCATAACTTTTGTGTCTAATTTATTTACGACTAACCCATCTAGGTGTGAATGAACAATTTATTTACCATTTTAATCAGACAGTTCTTAGTAATCATTCACTTATATTAACAGAGAAATCTGAAGATTTCCGAGAGGTGTTCGCGCCTCCATTATTGTTATTTAAAATATGGCGGCCAGTCAACTTTGGGAGTGAAGGACTACTTTTCTGTTAGCACCGCTGGCTTATTCTTAATACAAGTAATTATGTTTTTAAATGTTTAGAATATTATCTTATTCACAAATACTATTTGTTAAGGGTAAAATTAATTATTAGCCAGGCTTGTATTGTTATTCATATATTAAGGACTATTTGTCTCTGACGTATTACGATTCGTCTGCATGTATTCATACATTTCATGTATTGACATCTGGCTTTTTAGTTTAGAGCCGAATTAGGAATCTGTTCGTGTTATATTACCATGCTTTTACAAAAAGCATGCCCTTTGTGGGTTTAACTCTATTGTACATTATCATTGTTATGCTTTACTGTTAAATTTGTGCTGGGACTAAGCACAGAACCCTGCAGTAGTCCTGGGTTTTGATTGGTACTTATGGTCACATGACATATTCCTAGAATGTATAAATACAGTGTTCGCCCTCAGTTTCCATCTTTTCTCACAGGTCAAACTCTGAGAAGCTAAATACAACAGTACTTAGCATACATTCTTACATCCGTCGACTTACACGTGCAACATCCACCTGCTGAAGGTATAAACAAATGCTAGTTTGCATATAGTCTCTCCAAGTAGCGACAAATACAGAAATGCAGTTTTAACTTTAATAAACATTGTGTCAACGGTACAATTCTTCAATAGCACGGCAATGTTTATAGGCTACATATAAGTAAACAGATGTAAGGCTCTTCCTTGAGGTATGCCTCTTCTAAAGTATCATGGGACCGCAGATCCTAGAAGTTGTGTTGGTCTCCGTTCTGCCATTTACTTACAGAACTAGATGTTATATATATATACACGTTTAAATACATGTAATGAGCTTACCATTTAAACACCTGGGAAAAGATCCCATTACTTGACAAGGGATTGCTTTGTACGTCCGTCCATCCCACAAACTTAACGTTGGCTATAACTTTGCCATTTCTTAAGATTTCTTCATCAAACTTTACAATTGTATTGCTTATGACAAAGGGTCATGATGCCGCCAAATTTTGTAGGTCAAGGTCATATTTGACAGAGTTATGCCCCTTTTTGTACTTAGAATTTTGCTATAACTTTGCCATTTCTTAAGATTTCTTTATCAAACTTTACAATTGTATTGCTTATGTCAAAAGGGTTGTGATGCCGCCAAATTTTGTAGGTCAAGGTCATATTTTTATACCCCCAAAACGAAGTTTAGGGGGGTATATAGGAGTCACCCGGTGGTCGGGCGGTCTGTTGCGTTTTCCTTGTCCAGAGCATAACTTGAAAACTACTAGTTGGAATTCAATACAACTTCATACAATGGTCAAGCACATTGAGAGGAAGTGCAGTGCACAAGAACTATAACTCCATCTTGACTAATTACAGAGTTATTGCCTTTTGTTACTTTTCCTTGTCCAGAGCATAACTTGAAATCTACTGGTTGGAATTCAATACAACTTCATACAGTGGTCAAGCACATTGAGAGGAAGTGCAGTGCACAAGAACCATAACTCCATCTTGACTAATTACAGAGTTATTGCCCTTTGTTACTTTTCCTTGTCCGGAGCATAACTTGAAAACTACAAGTTGGAATTCAATACAATTTCATACAATGATCAAGCAAACTCACAGGAAGTGCAGTGTACAAGAACTATAACTCTATCTTTAGTATTTACTGAGTTATTGCCCTTCGTTAGTTTTCCTTGTCATAAGCATAACTTGAAAAGTACTGGTTGGAATTCAATACAACTTCATACAATGGTCAAGCACATTGAGAGGAAGTGCAGTGCACAAGAACCATAACTCCATCTTGACTAATTACAGAGTTATTGCCCTTTGTTACTTTTCCTTGTCCAGAGCATAACTTGAAAACTACTAGTTGGAATTCAATACAATTTCATACAATGATCAAGCAAACTCAGAGAAAGTGCAGTGTACAAGAGCTATAACTCTATTTTGAGTATTTACTGAGTTATTGCCCTTTATTAGTTTTCCTTGTCATAAGCATTACTTGAAAACTACTGGTTGGAATTCAATACAACCTCATACAATGGTCAAGCACATTGAGAGGAAGTGCAGTGCACAAGAAACATAACTCCATCTTGACTAATTACAGAGTTATTGCCCTTTGTTACTTTTCCTTGTCCGGAGCATAACTTGAAAACTATTAGTTGGAATTCAATACAATTTCATACAATGATCAAGCAAACTCAGAGGAAGTGCAGTGTACAAGAGCTATAACTCTATTTTGAGTATGTACTGAGTTATTGCCCTTTGTTAGTTTTCCTTGTCCGAAGCATAACCTGAAAACTACAAGTTGGAATTCAATACAACTTCATACAATGGTCAAGCACATTGAGAGGAAGTGCAGTGTACAAGAACCATAACTCTATCTTGACAAATTACAGAGTTATTGCCAAGAACAATATCTCTTTTTAGTTTGTTTGCAAGGTATTATGTTACTACGAACTTCTTCAGTTTATAAAGCAGTCTTTTGGGGGTATTAATCACATTTAGTGATAGCTCTAGTTTTTTTTGCAATATTGAAAAAATACTGCTCTATATTTCTAACTTGTACATCGATTTAAAAAGTAAAGTTATAGATGTTTATGGTACAAATAAAGTTAATTTCCGCCTGTAAAACATCTTTCTTGTTAAAATAAGAGCTCCTTGACATATTTAACTTCCTGCTCATTTTATAGAGTGATGATGATATTGTAAAGCCTTGTATACTAGTAAAGCTATCTATATGGGGATAAAACAAAGTGGCTACTTAGAGCAATTGTTTAAATATGCGTGTACATACATTCAGAACGAATATTTTCATTAATACTGGCTAGTATATAGAGTACAGGTTCAGTTGTAAACAGAGAAGGCTGAAATGTTCATGTTAAACAAAAATTTATAAATTTCCTTACAGTCTGATCATGGTCTACATTGAAGTACAGTCTAATCATGGTCTGCATTGAAGTGCAGTCTGATCATAGTCTACATTGAAGTGCAGTCTAATCATGGTCTACATTGAAGTGCAGTCTGATCATAGTCTACATTGAAATGCAGTCTGATCATGGTCTACATTGAAGTGCAGTCTGATCATGGTCTACATTGATGTGTTGTGTGAGCATGGTCTACATTGATGCACCATTTGATCATGATAGAATTAAGAGATAATAAAGGTTCATTTATGATAAAACTTAATGTACATTGTATACTATTTCTTTTGTTTCAGGAGAAAAGTCCATTGACACACTTTCTTAGCTGATTAGAAATTTAAAGGCATCTACACCTGACTTCAAAATATCAAAGGAAATTATGATTTCCATGCATGCCAGGTCCTTGTTACAATGATGATGATGATGTTACCCAATGAGGAAGTCATTCAGAAGGTTCCTGTAGAAGGTCATTAAATAAGTATGGTAAGTAATACTAGAGAATGGTAACCTACCTCTGAGATGGAGTTGTTATGCTATCAGACTTGGATTTGAGGGTCACAGGTTCAAGCAGGCTACAGCATGTACTCTTCATATTTAACCAAAATACTGTTTAATTGGTTGTAAAACCCCCCAATGGAATATACACACAGTGAGGGAGTTTCTCAGAGTGTACAAGATCCTTAAATACCAAATTTAAATGATATACAATGTAGTGCTATAATACTGATTCAGTCCTTTATATGTGGAACATGAAAATGAGTTGCATATAAGATACAAAAGGATCATGATTTAAATATTTTATTTTCTAATGAAGCACATATACTATCACAAACATTCTTCATATGAAATTATAGATGTTGAATCAAATATCAGGGATCAACCAGAGTTGCCAAAACTATTTGTATTTAAGGTAAGAGAGAGAATCTATTTGAAAAATATAGTTCAACCCAATGACTTCTACACTGAAAAGCCAAATGGGGAAATTTACATAGAGAACCACAATATGGGGAAATGTCTCTTTGTTTAACGTCTAGACTGACCCCTAAAGTAATAAACTATTTAAGTATTTTTTCACTAGGAGGGCAAGGGGTCAGCATCATTAATATCAGGATTTGATTTCTCTTATTCCCACACAAAGTGCTATCATTCCCCAAGTAAAGGAATTTTTAAAAAATCAAGGGAATCATTGTATATAATTGGTCCATGTCAGCATAAAACAATGTTAACATATACATTTCTTTAATAGTTTGGTCGCTTCCCTAGGAAAAAGCATAATTGTCATTGGAAAGCATACTGCACTATATTTTGTACTTTCGATTTAAAGCAATCTTATAAATGTTATTTGAAAAATATTAGTTTTGCGGGTAAGATTATCTTTCTTGCTTATATAAAAGCCGCAAGTAAATTTACATCCAAAATCCTAATGGGACTGACATGGGAAGGAAACAAGTAGTATTTAGTTGTTTTTTGTACAAAAACCACTGTTTACATAAAGTCAATAATCTAAATACACATGTTATACTGATCTGCAAAACTTTGAGCCAGTGAAAAATTAAAGCTTGGGAAAATTTCATGATTCTAATTGAGATGTGTTCTTCTACAGGACTCATTTTCAGTATAAGTTTAGGTTATGGGATAGGATTAACAGAAAATGGGACAATAAAAACGGTATCACATGGGAAACAACCAAAACAAGGTTACCTCTTTTGTTATTTACCCCTCTATGTTGCATCATAGGACAAGCAAAGGACAACAAATTTGCTCTTTCCATTCAAATAAATACGGACAAAAAAATCTACTCTTTCCATCCCATATAAATGCATACAGTAAAGGATTTAGCAAAAGAGCATAATGGTACTCTCAACTTGAATAGTCATCATGATATCAAACAGAAAAATTCATTCATGAACTCAATTACAATAGATAAATGACATTCATTGATTAATACTGTTTCATAAATCAGTAAAAAGATCAACATTGTAACTTATAGGTTGCCAACACAGGTCCTTCTTGTTACATAGGCCTTGTAAGATTAAACATACAGTGAATTCTGTATATAACAAACTCTTTTTTTGCCATTTATATTTGGTCCTTATATCTGGAGTATGTTATATCCGTAGGACTAAACATAAAATGTTGTATATACATGTTGTAATTTTATATTCTGTACAGTTGTATGATTATATCAATGTTAAACTTTCTCAGTCAGTGTCACTTCCACATCTTTGTGCTTTATTTCACAAGATCATAAACTTCAATTTCATTTGCTTTTCTCCCTATTATCATCTTTGACATCTGTAGATTGCAACAGATTGCCTGATGAGAAGCACGTTTGTCTGTGAATTCTACTACCTCATTTCTCAAATCACCATTCAGTCCAAACTGCAGTACATTGCTGGAGTCACATCCGCAGACAAGCAGACTGTCTATAGCTGTAAGATAACAACCCCAGGCACTCTTTATTTTTGAACCCTTGTACTGTCTAACAACCTGCCCATTATTGTCCAGTATAATCAGTCCTTTATCACCGCCAGAAACATAAATCCTTGAACCGTCCTTACTAACAGCCAGACTACGGATGTCAGAGAACAGTCTCTGTCCTAGCTGGATCTTACTGTGCAGCTTCAGCTTGTGACTACCAGATACACTGTATATATATACTGATGTATACTTGTCAGAAATATACAGGTTACCGTTACAGTATGCCAGACACCAACATGCAAAGTCAGTGTTTATCTGCTTTGACTTTGTCAGGCTGGCTCCAACTGAAACGAATTGTACAAATTTTTTACTGTATAAACATACAGCAACTTCTTGTTTACTAATGAGACATACTTGACATGGTTTTCCAGGAAGATCACAGGAGTCTGTGACTGTAAATGCGGAACTATCCAAACGTTTCAGCTTACTGTTATTAAAGTCAGATAGTATCATTGTCCCATCGTCCAGTGTACATGCACTGACAATATCACAGTCATCTGTATCTGATTGAACTTTGACATTATACTTCCTACTTCCTTTAGCCTGAACTAAAGCATCCGTCTGCTGAGTAGAACCAGAACCAGAATTTGTCTGATTTCCTTTTGTCTGGAGCTGAACATTGCTGGTAGCAGTTGATTCAGTGGCTTCTAACTTTCTTTTTGTAATTTTGCCAAGGAAATTTATTTCTCCTAATAATGCAGGAATTCTCTGATCTGGTGTGAAATCTATGTCTTCTGTATGGATTTGTTCTTTGTTGTGTTCTATGCATTGAGCAGCATTGCTTGCCATATTTTTTCCCTTTTTAGCATTGACAAACTCCTGTGAGACATTGTTGCCAGGAGCCCCTACTTTGTCTTGAGCTGATTTTACATTGGCTGTGTTTGCATCTAACATTTTCATTCCTTCTTCTATCTTTTCAATCAGGGCTTTGTATTTATCTTCGATATCAGCTATGGAATTGTTCTCTAACTCGTCAAGCCATTTGTTGATCTCTTTCCGGAATTTTCTGATTTTTTCTAGCAACCCTGCCTTATTTTTCAAGAGTCGCTGTTTTTCACGCTGCAAGTGGTCGCGATGCTCATTTAGACTCTTGGCGGCAGATTCCAGTTTGCTTTTAAAATCTCTCTGACTATACGAGCTTGCATCGTTTTGGATGAACTCAGGTATATAGAAGGTGTCTTTGCATGACCTTGAAGAGAACATGGTTATATTGTGAGTAATACTTGGCTATACTATACAAAGTTCGGACTTTTCCATCTAAATGGAAGTTAAATTGCACTGTTTTTGCTGTATATATTTTAGCAAATTTAACTATCTTATGCATGTCTAGATCAGAGACATTTTGAAACAATTTTGCAAACAACAGTTGCCAATAGGTGGGTATTTTTTGTTGGTACAAATATATTTCATCTTAACCAATTTCCATCTACAAATTGTATAAATATGTGAGTAGTATTTATATGATAAGTACAGAGGTTAATAAAAAGTTAAAGTTTAAGTTTAATACTTTTCCTTCCCTAGAATGATGGTTAGGTAAACAACCATACTGTTCATAACCACTGCTAGCATTTAACCACAAGGAAAGGAAACCTCAGTGCATAACAATCAGATTATGTAACATAATGTTAGTCACATTGTAACATTAAAAGCCATTAGAGATTTAAAGATAGTTTTTATATAATAAAGAGCAAAATTATGATAATACCATAATTGTGTGTGTATAACCCGCAGTTTTTAGCTCATCTGGCTTTGCCAGGGTGAGCTTTTAGGATGGATGACTGTCCATCATCCTTCAACATTTTGCTTCAAATCATATCTCCTCAGAAACCACTGGGCCAATGTTGATGAAACTTAGCAGGGAAGTTCCTTGCATGAAGCTCTACCAAAATTGTTCAAATAATTCCATTCCATGCAGAACTCTGGTTGCTATGGCAACAAAAAGGCAAAACCTAAAAAATCTTCTTCACTGAATCCACAAGGACTAGAGCTTAGATATTTGGCTTGTAGCATTGTCTAGTGGACCTCTACCAAGATGGTTCAAATTATGACCCCATGTCAAAATTGACCCTGCACAGGGGTTCACTTGGTTTAACATAGGCTTATATAGGAAATACTTTAAAAATCTTCTCTTAAACCACAAGGCCTAGAGCTTAGATATTTAGCATGTAGTATTGCCTAGAAGACTTCATCAAAGTTTGTTCAAATTATGCCCCTGGGGTCAATATTGGCCTTGCCAAGAGGGTCACTTGTTTTTTAAAGAGGTATAAAGGAAAACCTTAAAAAAATCTTCTCCTCAAAACCACAAGGTTTAGAGCCTAGATATTTAGTGTGTAACAGAGTCTAGTAGACCTCTTCAAAGTGTGTTCAAATCATGCCCCCAGGGT
Source organism: Saxidomus purpurata (assembly GCA_022818135.1). Classification (NCBI taxonomy): domain Eukaryota; kingdom Metazoa; phylum Mollusca; class Bivalvia; order Venerida; family Veneridae; genus Saxidomus; species Saxidomus purpurata. Next base: position 14,526,781 of record JAFMSR010000003.1, read on the forward strand.
CAAAATTTACCATGCCCAGGGGGTTGTTTGGTATAGAAAAGACTTAAAAAATCTGCTTTTCTAAAACTACAAGGCCTAGAGTTTAGATATTATACATCGTTTTAAGCGGTTTTCCAATGATTTTCATGCCAGATCGTGGGTGCATGTTATACTCCCATATGTTCTATACATACACGATTACGGTATTTATCTTTGAAGAAGAAAAGAATCTGAAAAGGTACTTTTTTATTTACAGGTGTTTTTTTCATGCAAAGTTGTGCATCACTATTAGGTTTTGTCTTTGAGTTTTAGTATGAAATTGAAATGTAAGCCACTAAATAGAATCTTGAGACAATACTTAGGTCCACAAAAGTACTAGTAACAGAAACATAAGTCAACACTTATATATTTCATAGTCAGTTAAAGATATTTACTTGTGATCTACTGCCATACAAGTAGCACAGCCAACATCGTCATGGTTTTGACAGTACATGTCAATATAGTAATGGTTGTGCTTGCCACATCTCTCCGTTGGTGCTGCAGGCTGACTCTGGTTGGATCCCTGTGGTCCTGTTGGTGATTTCTGGCTGGTCCCCGACGAGAAATGGCTTTTGTCTAGTATCTTATGTCCAGTTAATGCTGGAATATCTTGATGCACTTGTACACAAGTTAAACAGAAATAATCGTGACATTCTACACAGTATTTTTGAGCCTCTATATGTTTACCTTTACGTTTACACACTCGACATACTAGATCAAATGTTTCATCAGACATAAAGTCCGAATTTCTACTTCTTCCAGACTCCATTTTGAAATACACCTTCTTTATCAAATCAACTTCCGCTGTTAGTGTTCACTAGTTTAATATCTATTCTCAATGTCTTCAGTACATATCTGTATCGTTTAATCTTAAGCAGTTATGTCCGGTCTTTACAAGTCCGTATTTGTGTTTCCTCCAAACTCCATTTTGTTATACCAATTCAAGATCAAGTCAAGTTTCGTTATTTATGTTTAGTAAATTTCCTTATAGGATTGTCTTGGTTATGCTTCAGTTAATCCTCAGAAATAAACTTCCGTACTTAATTTTGCGATTGTCTTGGCTATGCTTCAGTTTATCCTCAAGTATAAACTTCCGTATTTAATTTTGCAATTTGCAAACACTTACAATTCACGTATCATTTTACAACAGTGTTATTTTCCAGATATTCAGTTTGTTTCTTTTTAGCTCATCTGGCTTTGCCAGGGTGAGCTTTTGTGATGGATGATTGTCTGTCATCCGTTGTCCATCAACATTTTGCTTCAAACAACATCTCCTTTGAAACCACTGGGCCAATGTTGATGAAACTGGGGTGTTTCTTGCGTGAAACACTACCAAAATTGTTAGAAGAATTCCATTCCATGCAGAACTCTGGATTCTATGGCAACAAATAGGCAAAACTTTAAAAATCATCTTCTCTGAAACCACAAGGCCTAAAGCATAGATATTTAGTATGTAGCATTGTCTAGTGGACCTCTACCAAGATTGTTCAAATCATGGCCCTGGAGTCAATATTAACCCCGCCTAGGGGTCACTTGTTTTACATAGACATATATTGGAAAACCTTTAAAAATCTTCTTCAAAACAACAAGGTCTAGAGCTTACATATTTAGTGTTATAGTGTCTAGTGGACATCTTCAAAGTTTGTTCAAATTATGCCCCTGGGGTCAGTATTGGCCCCACCTTAGGGGGTCACTTATTTTACATAGATATATATAGGATAAAACCTTTAAAAACATTTTTCTCCAAAACCACAAGGTTTAGGGAAAATATTTAGTGTGCAACAGTGTCTAACGGACCTTTTCAAAGTATGTTCAAATCATGCGCCTAGGTCAAAATATACCCTGCGCAGGGGGTCGTTTGGTAAAGGAAAAACTTTTAAAATCTTACTTTCTAAAACCACAAGGCCTAGAGCTTAGATATTTGGTATGTAACATTGCCTATTGGTCTTCCACCTTTGTTCAAATCATGCCTCTGGGGTCAAAATTGGCTACGCCCACCAGGCAAGTGCACTTGTACTCAGGTGAGCGATATAGGGCCATGATGGCCCTCTTGTTTATAAAACTCAGCAAAATGCAGTTTGGGTATTATACAAGTTGTAGCATGCTGTAATATCAATATTGCATTAAATTATTTATACTTTTCAGAGATAAGATGACACCGTATATGTTTTTAAAGGCCCACGGAGTTTTATAATCTTTTGAGTAGATTAAATGGGTTTAAACAAAGAAGTCTGTGAACCTATAATATCAATAATATAATTTGATATTTGTACAAATGTATGTATCCAAGGGCAGATAGAATTTCATCTCATATATTTTCATACTGACCTACTGTGCATTTATATCCACTCCAAAAAAAAATGTAGGAATCAGCTTGTTGTGTTGCCTACTGTAAGAAGTATTTGATATACAATACCATGATCAATTCTGTTATAATTCACACAGTCAGTTATATTGTACTAAAACAAATGTTTGCACTGTATGATTATGGCTACATTTTTATACCCCCCAAACACAAAGTGTTAGGGAGGATATACTGGATTCAGCTTGTCTGTCCGTCTGCCCGTCCGCCCTTACATTTGGATACTTAGGTGGCTATAGGAACAATAGGTAACAGTAAATACTCTTTGATGTCATTCATTCCGTAAGCTCTTAGGTGGCTATGTTTTCTCTTACGTGGCTAAAAGAACAATGGAGAGAACAATAGAGTAGCCACATAAGTATCCATATGTTAGGACGTCCGTCTGCCCGTCCGTCTGTAGACGGAATCTTGTGGACACTAGATCTCCAATACTCCTGGTCAGAATTTAATGATACTTCACACAAGTGATAAGTACAATGTCTAGTTGTGCATGGTCCATGTTTCGGGTCTCTAGGTTAAAGGTCAAGGTCACAGGGGCTCGGAGTAGTAAAATATTGTGGACGCTAAATCTCCAAAACCCCTGGTCAGAATTTGATGATACTTCACACAAGTGATAAGTACAATGCCTAGTTGTGCATGGTCCAGGTTGAGGGTCTCTAGGTCAAAAAACTGATCATGGTGTACATTGATGTCCATATTTTTGAAATAATTGAAGGTAAAACAAGATTTATGAAGGATCAGATTTAGTGAACAATATAATGCATTGTATACAGGCATGTATTTGTGTAATACTTTGTTTTTAGGCCCTTGAAAGAGAGAGAAAAGTGCATTGACATGTTGTTGAAGTCAATCAAAAGTTTAATTGCCTCTTCTCCTGACTGTGAAAAACCGGAAGTGAATAATGATAATGCCAAGTTCTTGTCACCTTGACTATGATGTTAACCAATGAGGAAGTGTTCCAGAAGGTTCATGTAGAACTGGTCATCAAGTGTATATGGTAAGTAATACTAGAGAATGGTGCATGTAAACCACATCTAGGATGAAGATGTTATGGTCACAGACTTGGATTAAGTAAGCCTGTCACTGATTGATGGTCACAGGTTCGAGTAGGCTACCGACTTGACTCGTTGTGTGAGACAGTTGCCTGTTCCTTATGAAGGAATGGGGTCTAGAACTGGTCCTTCTTGAGAATGATGGCCTCTTCTTTATAACTGAAATACTGTTTAAATGAATGTTAAACACTGATAGAGGGTCAAGGGTTCGAGCCAGGCTACCGACTTGACATTTATGTGAGACAGTTTGCTGTTCCTTATGAAGGCTGGGGGTCTAGTACTGGTCTTTTGTAGGAATAATGGTTTGGTTAACTGCACACATCTACTTAACTGATACTTTTAAACACTGATAGAGGGTCAAGGGTTCGAGCCAGGCTACTGACTTGACATTTATGTGAGACAGTTTGCTGTTCCTTATGAAGGCTGGGGGTCTAGTACTGGTCTTTCGTAGGAATAATGGTTTGGTTAACTGCACACATCTACATAACTGATACTTTTAAACACTGATAGAGGGTCAAGGGTTCGAGCCAGGCTACTGACTTGACATTTATGTGAGACAGTTTGCTGTTCCTTATGAAGGCTGGGGGTCTAGTACTGGTCTTTTGTAGGAATAATGGTTTGGTTAACTGCACACATCTACATAACTGATACTTTTAAACACTGATAGAGGGTCAAGGGTTCGAGCCAGGCTACTGACTTGACATTTATGTGAGACAGTTTGCTGTTCCTTATGAAGGCTGGGGGTCTAGAACTGGTCTTTCGTAGGAATAATGGTTTGGTTAACTGCACACATCTACATAACTGATACTTTTAAACACTAATAGAGGTTCAAGGGTTCGAGCCAGGCTACTGACTTGACTGTTATGTGAGACAGTTTGCTGTTCCTTATGAAGGAGTGGGGTCTAGAACTGGTCTTTTGTAGGAACAATGGTTTGGTATCGCACACATCTACATAACTGATATTTTAAACCTTGATAGAGGTTCAAGGGTTCAAGCCAGACTACCGACTTGACTTTTATGTGAGACAGTTAGCTGTTCTTTATGAAGTTGACCATAAAATGAGTTGCATGTAAGAAACAAAAGGATCATGATTTAAATATTTTATTTTCTAATAAAGCACATATACTATCACATAACACTTGATATGTAATGATAGACTGATGGTGAATCAAATATAAGCAGTCAGCCAGAGGGAGATTTTCAATAATCTTCCAAACTATTTCTGTTTCAGGTAGGCAAAAGAATCTATTGGAAAATCAGGGCACAGCCCAATGACTTTGAGATTGAAAAGCAGGATAGAAAAGCAAAATGAGGGAAACTGTCTCTTTGTTTAAGGTCTAGGCTAACCCCTGAAATATTTTCACTAAGAGGCCTAGGGGCAAGCATCATAAAATAATAAATGATATCAGGATTTTAATTCTCTTCAATAATCACCACATAAAGACTTAATGCTCTCTTTCCCAAAATTAAATCTTTAAAAGAAATTTTCGAAGGAAAGACTCTTGTAAATGGTCCATGCAATATATAAAGAAAACTAAGCCATGTGAAAATGGTTTAAAGTCCCATTGTGAAAATGGTTTAAAGTCCCATTGTGAAAATGGTTTAAAGTCCCATTGTGAAAATGGTTTAAAGTTCCATTGTGAAAATGGTTTAAAGTCCCATTGTGAAAATGGTTTAAAGTCCCAGTAGCTGTTTAGATACCCAGAAATAGATAATAAATTTGCAGAGAGAATTGTGATATTTTCACGGCTGCCACTTTAACAGAATTTTGTCAGTTTTGCCAGTAAGATTTCTCGGTAAAGCTACAAATAATTTTACATCCAAAGTGCTAATGGGACTTTAATGAAATAAACAGTATTTAGTTTTTGGTACAAAAATCAATTTTTACGTGGAAACCAAAATCTTAATAGTACTGATTTGCTAAAATTTGAGCCAACAAATTGTCAAACTTTGTAAAATTCTTTATTATTCTGATTGATATACAGGACTCATTTTCAGTACATGTATAAGTTAAGGATATAGAAGAGGACTGGTACCCAGCTGTTAACAGGAAATTGGGCAACAAAAAGGGTATCACATGGGAAAGAATCAAGACAAGAGCTGAGAGTTTCCCCATGAGTTACAATTTTTGTTTTTTACCCCTCTTTGTTGATTCATTTTTGTGAATACGTCCTAGTTAAATAACTAAGAAAAGCAATTTGAAAGAACAAAAAATCTGCTTTTTCTATTCTGTATAAATACATACAGTAAAGGATTTAGGAAAAGAGCATCATGGAGTCCTTAAATAGTCTTCTTTTCATCAAAAAGAAAACATACATACATGCGATAATTCATGACTTCAATTACAATAATATATGACATTCAGTGATTAATTCTGATTCATAATTCGGTGTAGACATAAACAGGGCAACATAAAATTTCTAACAAGATTGTTTAGAACTTGCAAGGTTAAACATACAGTGAACTCTGTATAAAATAAACTCTTTTGGACCATTAAAATTTGTACCTTTTAAATGGGGTATGTTATATCCACAAAGCATTTTCATATGAAATAAACAAAGAAATAAAATAGGGCCTAGAAAATTTGTTCCTTATATCCAGAATTTTGCTATATCCAGATTCATTATATATGGAGTTAACTGTACACTGATATCATTAAGAGTACAGTTAACCCTGTGTCAATTTAGCAGCTACCTTTCTTAAAAAGCCAATTCACAATATATCATTAGCCATTTTTACATTAAATATATTATGTATTAAACAATCACCTTTTTTGGTGCATTCATAGATTAGCTGCTTAAGAGAGGTTTACAATTAAGTTGGTTCTATTACAGATCATGTTGAGAATCAAAGCATGCAATACAAGTAAAATGCAGTGAAACCTGTGTTTACAGTCACCTGAATTATGTAGCCACCTTTTAGGCAATGTCTTACCCCAAAACAGCAAGTTTGACACAAAAGACATCTATATTTAGCAAAATGTCAACAGTTTTACTGTAATTCCTTACTGACTGCTTAACACAGGTTGGACTGTATTTGGTAAAAGATAAGGTACTCTTGATTATATTTAACAGTTATGTTAACCCTTACCCTGCTAATCTTCTAAAGTGGACTTGTCCATCTTTCTATTTGGACAGAACCATTAACTGTTCACAGGGGTGGTTACTGAATATTTACAGTTCTGTTAACCCTTACCCTGCTAAACTTGTAAAGTGGACTTGTCCATCTTTCTATTTGGACAGAACCATTAACTGTTCACAGAGGTTCTCACTGAATATTTACAGTTCTCTTAACCCTTACCCTGCTAAACTTGTAAAGTGGACTTGTCCATCTTTCTATTTGGACAGAACCATTAACTGTTCACTGGGGTGCTCACTGAATATTTACAGTTCTGTTAACCCTGCTAAACTTGTAAAGTGGACTTGTCCATCTTTCTATTTGGACAGAACCATTAACTGTTCACAGGGGTTCTCACTGAATATTTACAGTTCTCTTAACCCTTATCCTGCTAAACTTGTAAAGTGGACTTGTCCATCTTTCTGTTTGGACAGAACCATTAACTGTTCACAGGGGTGGTCACTGAATATTTACTAACTGGTCACAAAGGCAGAATCACTTGCTGCCAGCAGGGTTAGGGTTAATATGCTATTGTTTATACATTAAAATACACAAATAGATGATAAAATACACAAATAAATGATGAAATACACAAATTAATGATGAAATACACAAATTAATGATAAAATACACAAATAAATGATGAAATACACAAATAAATGATACAGTAACTACATTGCACCGGAAATCATGTACTGTACATGGAACAATACAGAATCACTGTTTTAAAGAGTCATATGGACAATTCTTTGGTTCTTTACGTAAATCAGTTTGAACTCTGAATTGACCTCGTCTGCATTCCAGTTTATAGTTCCAAATCTTAGTCTGTAGTTCAAACTCTTTAAAGTTCACACTCCTTAGTTTATTGTTCATACTCTGAGATTAATATTTCAAAGTTCATAGTTAACACTAATTGATGTTTACTTCACACTGTTAAGTTTAAAGTTCAACTGTTTAGGTTATAGTTCACACTCTTTAGTTCATAGTTCCACTGTTTAGTTTTTAGTTCCACACTATAGTTTATAGTTCACACTCTTTTGTAAGTTCATAGTTCTACTGCTTTGTGTTTTTAGTTTGACACTAGTTAATAGTTCATGCTACCCCTCCATCCATCTATGAGAACTGACAGAATCTGCTGTATTATGTCTTACTAAAAGTTATAAAAACTTATAATCATAAATTATAACAACACAGAAAATCAGTGACGCATTGACAGAATGAAATTAGCACAGTCAGAATAACCTTTAACATGTTAACTTAGAATGTAGAAAAAATGTTGAACTGAAATTTCTCAATATCCATTAACAGAAGTTAAGCTAAAATCAACACTTTGATTTAAGTGAAAATACATTCATGGAAAATCGTAAGTATGTACAATGCATTTTGCAGGCAGAATGTGAATTAACAAAACAGGATATGTAATAAGTTGACTCGCAGTTTGCCTTTTGACTAAATATTTTCTCTTTGATGCAGAACAATTTATAGTAATTGTGAATATTTACTCCCAAGTAAAACACTGTAGTTTGTAACAGATTCTGCTTGCAAATGCTTAACATGGCAATTAAGTCATGACGTGATAATTTAGACAAGAAAAACTGTGATACAAAGTATCACAGCGGGCCAACAAACAATAATCCCATGTAAATATTTTGAAAATTGGTTATAATTGATATTGAGGCATGGCCCCAAAAGAACTCGAGGGAACCAATTCTGGTTGAACAAACAAAACCTGACACGACACCACATCTACTGACTGACCTGTAGTATCGAAACTTTACTGTTATCAAATCATATTTATACAGTATGTCCAGGAATGCTCTATAGACCGTTCCTGGTATGTCTCAATTTTTCATTACCATTATCCTTATTAATTTGACATGAATGAAGATTTTTATGATTATTTGCCGTAAAATATTCTTAAAAAATTAAAAATGATTATTAAAACAGCAGAAAAAGTTAAAAAAAATTTGGTGTTGATGGGATTCGAACTCGTGGTTTCTAAAAGTACACGTACACAAAAGTGTTGGTGCTATCGGCTTTATCCATTACACCACGGAGGCAGACTTATTGCGAACGGGAAAAAATTAGCTAAGACAATATCATATATGTCTAAAAAGGCCATAAAAGAATATTCAGTCGACTCGTTTCGTTTCTATAATGTCAAAGGTTGCTTTAGTGGAAAAAGCAATCATATATCCATTTTTCTAGGTGTAGATTGCGGCTGAAACGTGAAAAGTGCTTTTTTCTTTTTTTACCAGCGTATATTAGATTGCGCCCTCTATGAAACGAGCGACAGCTCAATTACAAACGACAACTCTTGTTTTTCCAAATAAATTGACTGTGTCTACAGTTTTCATCTCTGAAGTACCTTGATTTTATAATGAAAAGAGACGCATATGTTCGATCTAGTGCTTAAGTCTCCATGCATCTTTTACTCACCACGTATTAAATATAGCGGGCCGCTGCTGCGGCCTGCAATAAAGTAACCTTTTCACCGATGCTTGCAAGTACTTAACATGACATATGAGTCAAAACATGAAAGTCATAAAATAAATGTACAGTAAATATGACACTGCAAAATTATGGTTGTTCTTATCTTTAGCCCTGTAGGTGAACACCAGTGTCATGTTTATGTGACAAGTGCAACATGTGCTGTCAGATCAGAGTCGTACTGTTCATGAAGTAACATTATAGCACTTGTAAGAATAGTGTAACAATAGTGATGATATTCTTTTGTCTTTTATTTTTATGTACATGTATTATAATAATAATTTATATGAAATAATTTTGTTTTTACCATTCAAATAAATTCTTTGCCAAAACTGTTCATTTTTCAGTGTCTTCAAGAGAATAACATTTCGTTACAAGGACTATAATTTACAAGAACTATAATTTACAAGGACTATAATTTACAAGAACTATAAATGTAAAAGTGATTGCTTCCATGGTTTGGATTGCTGACTTGAAATCACTGTAACCTCTCAAAGATTTAGGGTCATGGGTTCTAGCCCTGCTACTGGCCATGTCTCTTTATGTGAGAAAGTTGGCAGTTTCTTATGTAGGATAAAGCTCTAGCATTATTTCTTCCCAGGAACTATGGTTAAGTAAAATGCCACTCCTGTAAAATAACTGAAATATTGTTGACATGTGCATTAAATTCAAAGAAACAAACATACAGAACGTAAAAGTGTTGGTTTTCACCAAGTTGGCATGTGGGCAAATTTTATTATAATAGTCTAGATACTCATCACTTATGTACATGACTTTTGGCATACAGTTGGCTGCAGGAATTGTATGATTTATTGATGAATTGTCAAATTCAAATTTTCATATCCTGAAACATGAAATACAGCACATTTCTCTAAGAATCACATGCAGTAAATAACGTAACAACATGACATACATTGTAATTGAAAAAAAAGCATTTTGCATTTTAAAAGTTACAATAAGGTACTACTACGCGTTCAATAAAGTTAGGATAGTTGAAATTGGCGTGTTAGAATCAAAATAAAAACATGTCTGTATATTTTATTGTTGAAAAATTAATGCATTGTATACATTAAGGAGTTTGGATGCAAAACATTAAATCACTCTTGATTTAATTACTATGCATCCATCAAAATAAAAACATGTCTGTATATTTTATTGTTGAAAAATAAATGCATTGTATACATTAAGGAGTTTGGATGCAAAACATTAAATCACTCTTGATTTAATTACTATGCATCCAAACTCTTGACAGTGTTTTATTCAATGATAACATACAAGGAGACTTTCATTATTTCTTAAATCATACTGTCTCAGAGATCTTGGTAGCAGAAATGCTAAATAGAGTAAATAACCTGATCAAGATGTTATTTAGTGTATTCTATCACAGATTTTGGACATGAAAATGTATTCCACATCTAACACAGTTAGCTGATGTAAAGATATCAATGGGGTTGCTTTGTTTTGGTTTTACAACGATATCACAATAGTGAAACTAGTTCATTATTATGTAATTCCTGCTTTTTTGTTCTGTTTAAATGAAGAATTTGCTACAAGTGAATTGTAGCTTGACTTTGAAGGTTCTCCACTGCCTTCACTCTTTACCAAACAGTTACATTGCTCTTTTACTCCAAATGAACTTCAGTGTTCCATATTGTATTCATAGGACTAAATATACATGTAATGTTACATTCTATATATATATATTTGTATGATTATATTAATGTAATTCTTTCTCAGTCAGTATCACCTGCTATCTTTGTGCTTTATTTCACAAGATCATAGACTTCAATTTTATTTTCTCTTCTGCCTATTATCATCTTTGACATTTGCTGATTGCAACAGATTGCCTGATGATAGGCACTTCTGTCTGTGAATTCTACTACCTCATTTCTCAGATCACCATTCTGTTCAAACTGGAGTACATTGCTAGAGCTCAATCCACAGACAAGCAGACATCCTGTAGCTGTATGATAACAATCATAGGCACCCAATAACTGTGGACCATTATACTGTCTTACCAACTGTCCATTATTGTCCAGTATAATCAGTCCTTTATGGTAGTCAGAAATATAAATCTTTGAATCATCCTTACTAACAGCTAGACTGTAGATGCTAGAGAACAGTTTCTCTCTGCTGTTTCCTACTGAGCAGCTTCAGCTTCGTACCAGATACACTGTATATATATACTGATGTAGTAGAGTCTGATATATACAGGTTACCATTACAATATGCCAGACCCCAACAGTTAAAGTCAGTGTTTATCTGCTTTGTTTTTGTCAGGCTGGCTCCTACTAAAATGAATTGAACTACTTGTTTACTGTTTAAACATACAGCAACTTCTTGTTTATTGATGGGACATACTTGCCATGGTTCTCCAGGAAGATTACAGGAGTCTGTGACTGAAAATGTGGAACTGTCCAGACGTTTCAGCTTCTTGTTATTTTGGTCAGACAGTATAATTGTCCCATCCTCCAGGGTACATGCACTGACAATATCACAGTCATCCTTATCTGATTTAACTTTGACATTATATTTCTTGCTTCCTTTAGCTTGAAGTAAAGCATCTGTCTGCTGGGCAGGACCAAAACCAGAAGTTGTCGGATTGCCTTTGGCCTTAAGCTGAATGTTGCTGGTAGCAGTCTGCTGGATGTTGCTGGTAACAGTTGATCCACTAGCTTCTAACTTTCTTTGTGTAATTTTGCCAAGCAAATTTATTTCTCCTAATAATTCAGGAACTCTCTGATCTGGTGTGAAATCTATTTCTTCTGTATGGATTTGTTCTTTGTTGTGTTCTATGCAATGAGAAGCATTGCTGGCGATATTTTTTCCTTTTTTAGCATTGACAAAGTCCTGTGACACATTGTTGCCAGGAGCCCCTACTTTGTCTTGAGCTGATTTTACATTGGCTATATTTTCATCTAACATTCTCATTCCTTCCTCTATCTTGCCAATCAGGGCTTTGTATTTATCTTCGATGACAGCTATGGAATTCTTCTCCAACTCTTCAAGCCTATTGTTGATCTCTTTCCGGAATTTTCTGATTTTCTCTAGTAACCCCGCCTTATCTTTCAAGAACCGTTGTTTTTCACGCTGCAAGTGGTCATGATGCTCTTTCAGACTCTTGGCTGCAGATTCCAGTTTGCTTTTAAAATCTCTCTGAGTGGACAAACTTGCATTGTTTTGGATGATCTCGGGTATATAGAAGGTGTCTTTGCATGACCTTGAAGAAAATATGGTTATATTGTGTGTAATATTTGACTATACTGTACCAAGTTTGGACTTTTGCATCTAATTTGAAGTATAATTGTCTGATTTTGTTGCGTATATTTAAGCAAATTTAACCACCTTATACATGTACAGTCAAACTTGTGAACAACGGCCGGTCAAGGGAAACCATGAAAACGGCTGTTGTTTGCAGGTGACCTTTTGATATATTTTCATCATAATAAACACAGTTTATCAAGTTTCATCATCATTTGTCAGATATACATGCTAAAAGCATTATCCGAATAACGATTTATCCGAATTTGGTGCATTAGGTTTAATTTTGCAAACGGTCGCACATGACAAATCAAATGATAAAATGATTATGTATCGTATCAACAATGGCATAATTTAGTTAATCGGCCTTAAAATGCTTTAATAAGCCAGAAACTGTGACGCTGATCACTTTTTCGAAACAGGAAACGATCATTAAATTAACGTGGATTACGCCCCTTTTCCGTTGTTTAATTTCATTGCCGATTGTGAATAAAAATACAACGGCTAATTTATGAGATTAAAGTTTGTGTTTTTCAGTTTGATTGTAATAAATCAAACAATTTACTAAACATGAATGCATTAATTAGCTGAAATAAATGATTATAATTTAGTTGCACAAACAATGAAAACTGCGACTCCAAATTGCGAAGATGTTCTGCATAAAATAAACAATCAAGCAATTTTGGCAATTACCGGACAGTTTGAACGGATTAATTTTACGTGTGAAGGTGACAATTAAATGTTAGCACTTCTTTTCATCAGCAAAAGCATCTTTGATTATTGTGCCCATCGTTTGAGGTGCAAACAACTTTACAAGAAACAAAATGCTCTGATTCAGCCAGCTGTAAAAATTTCAGTGGCCGTTGTTCCCATCACATACCCGATGACTGAAAGCTTTTTTACTGGCCGCTGACCGCGGACGACAGGTGGTCGCTATTCCCGACCCTTTTTAGAGCAAATTTGGACAGGGCGAATTCAGACTGACCGTTGTCCGCAGGTGGCAGCTAGTAACAGGTGGCCGTTAGCACAAGTTTGACTGTATATGTAAAGATCAGGGACATTTTAAATTTTGCAAACAAGAATTGCCAATAGCCCGTACAAAAAAGTTAGGCGGATTCCGTCTAAAATAAGGCGTATTCCTCCTAAAAAATTGATGAAAAATTCATTTTCAGGCTAAAATAAGGCGGACATGGAATTTCTTCCAAATTCCGCCTAAGGGCCCCTATACTCTTAGACGGAATCCGCCTAAAGCCTAAGCGGAAACTGTAGAATATAAACTGCATGTGCTTCTTAGGCGGAAAATGCAACTTGGTATCAACTCTTAGGCGGAATTATTGCAACAGGAAGTTCTTTTGTTACCATTCACCAGCTGTCTGATGGGATAATGTTCAAATTAAGAACTGTGAAGCACATGGCAGACATTTTAGAAAGTTTTTGACCAGTGTAATATGAAATATTTTGATGATAAAGCTGTTTTTTGTGGTAAATAGGACAGTTTCATTGCAATAGTGAGTTATTGATAACTTTTTTGGAAAGGATTTACATCTATCAAGGCTGTGTTTTGCTATTAATAACTGGAGCTCAGTAGGAGAATGCAGCAGACTGCATTAATGGTAATATTAAACTGTTCTAAAGTTGATCTAAAGAAGCAATTGTTTAAGGTAAATATGACTTTTAAATTTGTTTCTGACATATCAGATTTAACGAAAAGATCACTTATATTAAGTTAAACCTTTTTAAGCATTAAAATTTTATTTGTTTTTGTGTACCAGACTTTTGAGTATATTATAGTTCAGAATGCAATAATGGTGACAAATAAATCTCTCAAGTAAAACACAAAACAAAAACAAAAGTGACTAATGCTGTCTGATTTAATATCCATTTTTATGAATTGCAGGTTACTAAGTAATTTTTCTGATTCAGTAAACAGATTTTTTTTCACCCAAAAAACCTAGGCGGATTTTATTCCACCTAAATATAATATAAGGCGTAATTTTTTCCGCCTAGTGTAGGCGGAATCCACCTATCTAGGCGGAATCCGCTTAAGCTCATTTAAATATTTCGAAGCGTATTCCGCCTAGTTTCCGCCTAAGAAGCACTAAACAACTATGTTCAATTTAAGACGGAATCCGCCTTACAGCTAAGACAGATTCCGTCTATAGTCAGGGCGTAATTTTTCGTACGGGCAGGTGTCTTATTTATTGTTGGTACAAATATTTTTCATCTCTACAACATATATAAGATGTGAGCAGTATTTTTTATGATAAGTACAGAGATAACATGTTTAATAAGAGATAACATGTTAAATCAGAATGATGGTAAGGTTAACAACCTCCTGGATATAACCACTGTTAGTGTTAAGCCCCAAGAAAAGGAAAACCCAATTCTAGCAATATAAAAGTGAGCATAAGAATTAGGTGATGAAACATGTTAGTAACAGGTCATACATCCCTCTGTTAAGGGCAAATAATACTTTTTTCATAATGATTAAGAGCATATAATAATATTTGTCTTTGAAGAACAGAATCTGAGAAGGTACTATTAATTATTTTATTGACATTAAGCTTTTTCATATAATAAGCTGTGCATCAGTGTTCGGTCTAATTTTTGTCTTGAGTTTCAGTATGAAAACAGAATGTTAGTCACTTAAATGGAGTCTTGAGACAATACTTGGGTCCACAAAAGTACTTAGTAACAGAAGCATAAGTCAACACTTATATATTTCATAGTAAGTTAAAGATATTTACTTGTGATCTACTGCCATACAAGTAGCACAGCCAACATCGTCATGGTTTTGACAGTACATGTCAATATAGTAATGGTTGTGCTTGCCACATCTCTCCGTCGGTGCTGCAGGCAGACTCTGTTTGGATCCCTGTGGTCCGTTTGGTAATTTCTTGCTTGTACTCAACGAGAACTGGCTTTTGTCTAGTATCTTATGTCTAGTTAATGATGGAATATCTTGATGAACTTGAACACAAGTTAGACAGAAATAATCGTGACATTCTACACAGTATTTTTTAGCTTCTGTATTTTTACCTTTACGTTTACACACTCTGCATACTAGGTCAAATGTTTCATCAGACATAAAGTCCGTATTTGTGTTTTCTCCAGACGCCATTTTGATTTTCCTGTTCAAGATCAAGTTACGTTTTTAATAATTAATAAATTTTCTTATTGAAATATCTCAGCTATGCTTCAGTTAATCCTCAGACATAAACTTCCGTATTTAATTTTGCAATTTGCAAACACTTACAATTCCCACATCATTTTACAACACTGTTATTTTCCAGATATTCAGTTTGTTTAATTCTTTTTATGAAACTTCGCAAAATGCATTTTGGGTATTTATAATACAAGTTGTAGCATGCTGTAATATCAATATTGGATTGTTGAACTTTGATAAACTATTTATAGCTTTCAGATAAGATGACACATATATCTTTAGAAAGCCCAATGAAGTTTTTGCTATCTTTTGGGTAGATTTAATGATTGTAGTTAAAGAAGTCGGTGTTAATGTAATACAAGAAAAACTGTGATACAAAGTATCACAGCGGGCCCACAAACAAAACTGGCATGTAAATATTTTGGAAATGGTTGATGTTGAGGCATGGCCCCAAAAGAACTCAAGGAAACCAATTCTTGATGAACATGCAAAACCTGACACGACACCACATCTAGTATCGAAACCTTACTGTTATCGAATAATATTTATACAGTATGTCCTCTATAGGTCGTTCCTGGTATGTCTTAATTTTCACTGAACAAAATTACAGCAAGTTTAAACTGTGTTTTTTTTTAATGATTTACATTTGCATTATTATACTCAGATATTTTTCATTAATCTTATTAGATAAATAGATATTATAAAAATTTTAATCAGTCACTATCACCAGGGTCTGATATATTGAATTCAATGGCTATTCATCACGCGTGAATTCCGAAATATACGTATGCGCTAAAAATTTATTATTTGGAAACCAACAACAAAGCATTAGATCAAATTCAAGTTACATGTAATAAATGCGGAGGAATTGCAGTTTTTTATTAACTCCAAAATACTTGGAATTGCAATGTACCGGGTCTATTATTGCCCACCCCTAGTCATTACGAGCCTCTCTACCATGCTGTACATGTATTAAACTTTCATAACTTGTCTAAAACAACAACTGAATATTTAAATAGCAGGCTATTATCTTTCATACTTAACATATTAGACTCTAGTAGTATTTTGTAATAATAATAATAATAATAATAATAAAAATAATAATAATACTGATAATGATAATGATAATGATAATTATGATACAATAACATTAATGTATGTATGAATGTATCCGCCAAAATTAAGTGTAGCAAAAGAATCATGGTAAAGTTTGAAAGTTTTAGTTACAATACAATAACTTTTATTTGTATTTATATATTGAGTCAATATCTGTTCTTTGTAAATGACAGCATGGTCTAGGGAAATGAATTTGATTTTCCCTTTAGATTATTGCATTTCTGTCTACATTTATAAATCGTATTTAAGATATGTAGATCTATGTGATTTCTTACAGTTATTCGTACCTAGGTACGAACTGACTTCGAAAATATGCAGACATTTTCGTACCCTTTTCGAACCACGCATTTACATAAAATACAACAATTACAATGTGTTTAAAGCATAAAAATATGTTGTCATATTTCAAAACGACATCTATCAGTGCCTCTGTAAAGTTAAATTGCTGATAAGTTTCAGTTTTATACCTAAACGCGTATTTTAGACTAGTTTCAGACGCATATAACAAAACGGACGATTTAAAGGTATGTACTGTGACTTTTGATGATAGAGGCGTAAGCAAGTAAAAATTCGTTGTTTTTTATGCTGAATTCCCAGTTTTGTAATTCAAAATTCAAAAGTATCTATTGGTTCCATAATGTATTACGATGTTTCGATAGTTTATGTCACAAAAACAATACTCTTGCAGCTTACACGGAAATATCGGGTAAAAGACTTTAAATTATTCGGCCTGACTAGTTGCCTTTTAGATCCTCTCCGGTCTGACTAGTTGTGATCAACGAACGACAACTCAATAACAAACGACAACTCTTGCCTTTCCAAAAATATTCACTGTATCTACAGTTTTCATCTCAAAAGTACCTCAATTTTTCAATGAAGAGAGACGCATATATTCGATCTGGCGCTAAAGTCTCCATGCACCTTTTACTCACCACGTATTAAATATAGCGGGCCGCAATGATATCTCTACCAATACAAGGTCAGATAGAATTTTGTCTTAATAGTTTTATGGTGGCCTGGCTTAGGTTAAATCTAAGTGTATAATTATATACCCACACTGAAAAATTAGGAATCACTTGTTTTATTGCAAGCAGTCCAGTTGGTAAAACAACTATTTTATTTTAGTGGGCAAACTGCTGTTGTAAGGCTATGAGTCACTTTCTGTTATAGCTCTAGTGTTTAACTCTACTGGATTAAGTCCAGCAGAGCTATACCATGGTGATTTGTTTGCCGTCTGTCTGTTCATAAAGTTTTCCTTGATAACAATCTACAGGTCGCAGTTTTCATTTAACTTTCATGAAACTTGCTCAAAAGGTTGCCTGCAATTGTAGATCCATATTGTTTTTTGGGTCAGTGGGTCAGTGGTCAAGGTCACAGCATTTCACCATAGCATTTCCTTGATAACACTCTATAAGTCACAGTTTTCATTAAACTTTAACCAAACTTGGTCAAAATATGGTTTGTAACATGTAGATGATCCCTATTGTTTTTGGGGTCTGTAGGTTAAAGGTGAAGGTGACATGACCTGAACTTTTAACTTTTTTTCCCCACTCCATATCTTGAGATCTGTATCAACCATAGTCTTCAAACTTCATAGGATGATTAGTCTTACTGAGTACCTTAGACAGCCCCTTTGTTTCTTTTGTCAGTGGGTCAAATGTCAAGGTCACAGTGACCTCCAATAACTTTTCCTTTATAACACTACAGTTCAAACTTTCATTTGACTTTTATGAAACTTGTTTTTCATGTCAGTGTGTTTTTCGTGTCAGTGTGACAAATGTCAAGGTCATAGTGACCCACACTTTGAAAATCATTTCTGCTCAATGTTTTGAGGTCTAATTAATAAAAACAGTCAGGGAAACTTCATAGGATGTAGTTACTGAGTTGATAACCCTTCTGTTTTCGGGGTGAGTGAGTTAAGGTCACAGTGACCTCTGTTATCTTTTCCTGGATAACATTCCAAAGAATTTCACAAAATTTACTCAGAACAGTCCAGAAGAGTGCTACTGGCTCTTTTGGACCTCTTGTTGCAGATGTTCGCTTTACTCTTGTTTAACTTCTTCATTTTATGAACATTGTTTCTAGGTATACATGACAAGTTGTCTTGTGAGGATGATTTTTGACTCAGCAATTGTTTGACCTCATTGTTAGGAACAATGGTTAGGTTGAATGCATGTCTGTAATACCTGAAATACTGATGGAAATGAGGTTAAACCTAAAGACTTAAAGTCTATTTTTGTGTCGCCCTTTCGGAGACAAGGCGGTACATAGGGATCGCTTTGTACGTCCGTCCGTCCGACTGTCCCACAAACTTAACGTTGGCTATAACTTTGCCATTTTTTAAGATTTCTTCATCAAACTTTACAATTGTATTGCTTATGACAAAAGGGTCATGATGCCGCCAAATTTTGTAGGTCAAGGTCATATTTGACAGAGTTATGCCCCTTTTTGTACTTAGATTTTGTCACGAAAACTTAACGTTGGCTATAACTTTGCCATTTCTTATGATTTCTTCATCTAACTTTCAAATTGCATTGCTAATGACATAAGGGGCATGATGCCGCCAAATTTTGTAGGTCAAGGTCATATTTGACAGAGTTATGCCCCTTTTTATACTTCGATTTTTGCTATAACTTTGCCATTTCTAACGATTTCTTTATCAAACTTTACAATTGTATTGGTTATGTCAAAAGGGTTGTGATGCCGCCAAATTTTGTAGGTCAAGGTCATTTTTTTTTTTTGCAATATCATTGAAAAAACACTGCTCTATATTTCTAACTTGTACATCGATTTAAAAAGTAAGGCCACTACTTTTATATTTCTTGGTTTACAAAACCGGCGAATGTATTTTTCCAAAAATGGAAAAAAAATAAAAATACGATTTCGACTTTTTATTTTTCCCGATGGATTTTTACAGGGATACAAAAAAAATCGCCTGTTTTGTCTTGTTTAGAAAAGTGAAAACAAACTAGTTTTGGTATAATTACATCACAAAAACATCGCCGCCGATGTAATATTCTCCGCTATCGCGTAACTATAGATCCGTGCCGCTACGAGTGTGTATTGTTTAATGTACCGTAATTGTTTCAAAAAGTATAAGTTATTTTTAGCACAACCGATAATATTAATCAGGATTCATGTATATTTATAAGATATTTATTCCCGTTAAAAATTTGAATTAATTGGTCAATTTTTATTCTCCACTTTGCATTTGTCACTCGCGGTAGGTGTGAAAAATACGAGCTGTCAAGGATGACAAAACTAACCCAGACAATTCTAAAATTGTTTGCAATGTGGCATCACTGACGGAGTATTGTTTGTTAATTTATGAAATGATAAAATCATTTAACTACTCTAAAATACGCGAAGAAACGCTGAGTAGAGCAATTATCGTTGTTTTTGTAACTCACTCTACTCTCCACGTTTTTTCCATATTTCTCCTAATGAATTACGTGATTTACGGTGAAACGGTAAAATATTTTTGAAAATATTTTCCTTCAAAAATCGGTGTAAAACCGGGATCGCAAAAATACGTCATACATAGAAGGAAAATCAGTAAAATTAAGCTAATTTTTTCTTTGAAATTTGTGGTACTTTTGGCCCCAAAAATGGACATACAAGACCCTTGATATAGACTAATAAATCCATTTTTATTCTCCTAGAGTGCTAAAACACATAGTTTCCGGGGGCTCCGCCCCCTGGTCCCCCACAGGAGCATTGCCCCTTGACCCCATGCCTCCTGCCTTCACAAATAATTTTACTCCCTTCGACGCCTAATCACACCCCTGTGATTGTGAAAAGTATTTCTCAATCAATTTTTTAAAAAGTTTCAACTGTTTTTTATTCAAATCAAAACGTTCCGTTATAACGAAAAATCACAGCGTTTCAGTGTGTCTGTTTGGTTGTCATTTATTGTTAAAGCCGATTTTTTTCTCAGTAAAAATTTTCCTCCAACTGTTGCCGAATAAAATAATGTTTTCTGCAACCTCGTTTAATCTTAAAGGTTACAAAAGATAAGGCCGCAGGTGTCACGAGATCAAAGAAGGCGCGCCAACGTTTGATCTTAGTAAAAGCACGTGGCATTAAAAAGACCGATATATTTTTGACAGTTTGAGACATGTACAAGTAGCTCAAGACGATAGTCTGATCATTTTGGATTATAAAAATACTATTTTGGAATAAATAATGTTATGAGTAAGTTTTTTTGGGGTGATACAATATATTTAACACGCTATATGAATGTACGTCGGTCAGCAAATATTTTTGAATTTGATTTGTTTACAACACACAGACAATTCATGTGTATACAAATTTCTACCGCATATAATCAATTTCAGTTTAATAATAATCAATTTAAATTAAATTTTCTGTAAACCCACTTGAAGTGCCGCGATTTTACTCCCCCTGAAGTTACTCGGTATTTCTCCGTTCTCGAACTTTGGACCAAAAACATCGTAACACCCCGAACCCACTATCAAGCAACACTCTCAGTTGAGAACAAAGGTTTTGGGAATAATTATGCAAACCGCATGCCATAGCGGCACACATCAAAGCTGTCAATTTAGTTTCAGATGACATTAAATTTAGTTGTTTGCTTTTTTGGGTAATGGAAAAAGGTCTTGTACAGTCTTTTTTTTTTTTTTTTTTTCGACCGGCCAATGGGCACTTTTCAAAAAAATTCTTGTAAACCAAGAAATAAAAAAGTAGTGGCCTAAAGTTATAGATGTTTATGGTACAAATAAAGTTCATTTCCGCCTGTAAAACATCTTTCTTGTTAAAATAAGAGCTACTTGACATATTTAACTTCCTGCTCATTTTACAGAATTATTGTGATATTGTAAAGCCTTGTATACTAGTAAAGCTATCTATATGGGGATAAAACAAAGTGGCTACTTATAGAGCAATTGTTTAAATATGTGTGTACATGTACTTACATTGAGAATGAATATTTTGATTGATACTGGCTAGTAGATAGATCACAGGTTCAGTTGTAAACAGAGAAGGCTGAAATGTTCATGTTAAACAAAACTTGATAAATTTCCTTACAGTCTAATCATGGTCTACATTGAAGTGCAGTCTGATCATGGTCTACATTGAAGTGCAGTCTGATCATAGTCTACATTGAAGTGCAGTCTAATCATAGTCTACATTGAAGTGCAGTCTGATCATAGTCTACTTTGAAGTGCAGTCTGATCATGGTCTACATTGAAGTGCAGTCTGATCATGGTCTACATTGATGTGTTGTGTGAGCATGGTCTACATTGATGCACCATTTGATCATGATAGAATTAAGAGATAATAAAGGTTCATTTATGATAAAACTTAATGTACATTGTATACTATTTCTTTTGTTTCAGGAGAAAAGTCCATTGACACACTTTCTTAGCTGATTAGAAATTTAAAGGCATCTACACCTGACTTCAAAATATCAAAGGAAATTATGATTTCCATGCATGCCAGGTCCTTGTTACAATGATGATGATGATGATGTTACCCAATGAGGAAGTCATTCAGAAGGTTCCTGTAGAAGGTCATTAAATAAGTATGGTAAGTAATACTAGAGAATGGTAACCTACCTCTGAGATGGAGTTGTTATGCTATCAGACTTGGATTTGAGGGTCACAGGTTCAAGCAGGCTACAGCATTTACTCTTCATATTTAACCAAAATACTGTTTAATTGGTTGTAAAACCCCCCAATGGAATATACACACAGTGAGGGAGTTTCTCAGAGTGTACAAGATCCTTAAATACCAAATTTAAATGATATACAATGTAGTGCTATAATACTGATTCAGTCCTTTATATGTGGAACATGAAAATGAGTTGCTTATAAGATACAAAAGGATCATGATTTAAATATTTTATTTTCTAATGAAGCACATATACTATCACAAACATTCTTCATATGAAATTATAAATGTTGAATCAAATATCAGGGATCAACCAGAGTTGCCAAAACTATTTGTATTTAAGGTAAGAGAGAGAATCTATTTGAAAAATATAGTTCAACCCAATGACTTCTACACTGAAAAGCCAAATGGGGAAATTTACATAGAGAACCACAATATGGGGAAATGTCTTTTTGTTTAACGTCTAGACTGACCCCTAAAGTAATAAACTATTTAAGTATTTTTTCACTAGGAGGGCAAGGGGTCAGCATCATTAATATCAGGATTTGATTTCTCTTATTCCCACACAAAGTGCTATCATTCCCCAAGTAAAGGAATTTTTAAAAAATCAAGGGAATCATTGTATATAATTGGTCCATGTCAGCATAAAACAATGTTAACATATACATTTCTTTAATAGTTTGGTCGCTTCCCTAGGAAAAAGCGTAATTGTCATTGGAAAGCATACTGCACTATATTTTGTACTTTCGATTTAAAGCAATCTTATAAATGTTATTTGAAAAATATTAGTTTTGCGGGTAAGATTATCTTTCTTGCTTATATAAAAGCCGCAAGTAAATTTACATCCACAATCCTAATGGGACTGACATGGGAAGGAAACAAGAAGTATTTAGTTGTTTTTTAGCTCACCTGAGCTGGCTCAGGGTGAGCTATTAGGATCGATGATTGTCCGTCGTCCGTCCACATTTAGTTTGTTAACACTCTAGTGGTCACATTTTTGCCTCAATTGTCACGAAACTTGGTCAGGATGTTTGTCCCAGTAATTACTCGGACGAGTTCGAATATGGGTCATCTCGGATGAAAAACTAGGTCACATGACCCAAAAATAGAAAAATCTTGTTAACACTCTAGAGGCTACTGTTTCAGTCCAAATATCCTGGCAATTTGTCAGAAAGGTTGTTTGGTTGATTTCTAGCTCAAGTTTTAATATGGGTCACCTGGGGTCAAAAACTAGTTCACTCAGCCCAAATATGGAAAAACCTTGTTAACACTCTAGAGGTAACATTTTCAGCCCAAATATCCTGGAAATTTGTCAGAAAGGTTGTTTCTATGATTTCTAGCTCAAGTTCGAATATGGGTCATCTGGGGTCAAAAACTAGGTGACAGAGCCCAAATATGGAAAAACCTTGTTAACACTCTAGATGTTACATTTTCAGCCCAGATATCCTTGATATTTGTCAGAAAGGTTGTTTTGATGATTTCTAGCTCAAGTTCGAATATGGGTCATCTGGGGTCAAAAACTAGGTCACACAGCCCAAATGTGGAAAAACCTTGTTAACACTCTAGAGGTACCATTTTCAGCCCAAATATTCTGGAAATTTGTCAGAAAGGTTGTTTCGATGATTTCTAGCTCAAGTTCGAATATGGGTCATCTTGGGTCAAAAACTAGGTCACAGAGCCCAAATGTGGAAAAACCTTGTTAACACTCTAGAGGTACCATTTTCAGCCCAAATATCCTGGAAATTTGTCAGAAAGGTTGTTTCGATGATTTCTAGCTCAAGTTCGAATATGGGTCATCTGGGGTCAAAAACTAGGTCACAGAGCCCAAATATGGAAAAACCTTGTTAACACTCTAGATGTTACATTTTCAGCCCAGATATCCTTGATATTTGTCAGAAAGGTTGTTTCTATGATTTCTAGCTCAAGTTCGAATATGGGTCATCTGGGGTCAAAAACTAGGTCACACAGCCCAAATGTGGAAAAACCTTGTTAACACTCTAGAGGTACCATTTTCAGCCCAAATATCCTGAAAATTTGTCAGAAAGGTTGTTTCTATGATTTCTAGCTCAAGTTCGAATATTGGTCATCTGGGGTCAAAAACTAGGTCACAGAGCCCAAATATGGAAAAACCTTGTTAACACTCTAGAGGTAACATTTTCAGCCCAAATATCCTGGAAATTTGTCAGAAAGGTTGTTTCGATGATTTCTAGCAACTTTGTTAAAAGCAGTTGTACTCGGGTGAGCGATAAAGGGCCATCATGGCCCTCTTGTTGTACAAAAACCACTGTTTACACTAAGTCAAAAATCTAAATACACATGTTATACTGATCTGCAAAACTTTGAGCCAGTGAAAAATTAAAGCTTGGGAAAATTTCATGATTCTAATTGAGATGTGTTCTTCTACAGGACTCATTTTCAGTATAAGTTTAGGGTATGGAATAGGATTAACAGAAAATGGGACAACAAAAAGGGTATCACATGGGAAACGACCAAAACAAGGTTACCTCTTTTGTTATTTACCCCTCTATGTTGCATCATAGGACAAGCAAAGGACAACAAATCTGCTCTTTCCATTCCATATAAATACGGACAAAAAAATCTACTCTTTCCATCCCATATAAATGCATACAGTAAAGGATTTAGCAAAAGAGCATAATGGTACTCTCAACTTGAATAGTCATCATGATATCAAACAGAAAAATTCATTCATGAACTCAGTTACAATAGATAAATGACATTCATTGATTAATACTGTTTCATAAATCAGTAAAAAGATCAACATTGTAACTTATAGGTTTCCAACACAGGTCCTTCTTGTTACATAGGCCTTGTAAGATTAAACATCTTTTTTTGCCATTTATATTTGGTCCTTATATCTGGAGTATGTTATATCCGTAGGACTAAACATAAAATGTTGTATATACATGTTGTAATTTTACATTCTGTACAGTTGTATGATTATATCAATGTTAAACTTTCTCAGTCAGTGTCACTTCCACATCTTTGTGCTTTATTTCACAAGATCATAAACTTCAATTTCATTTGCTTTTCTCCCTATTATCATCTTTGACATTTGCTGATTGCAACAGATTGCCTGATGAGAAGCACGTTTGTCTGTGAATTCTACTACCTCGTTTCTCAAATCACCATTCTGTCCAAACTGCACTACATTGCTGGAGTCACATCCGCAGACAAGCAGACTGTCTATAGCTGTAAGATAACAACCCCAGGCACTCTTTATTTTTGAACCCTTGTACTGTCTAATAACCTGCCCATTATTGTCCAGTATAATCAGTCCTTTATCACCGCCAGAAACATAAATCCTTGAACCGTCCTTACTAACAGCCAGACTACGGATGTCAGAGAACAGTCTCTGTCCTAGCTGGATCTTACTGTGCAGCTTCGGCTTGTGACTACCAAATACACTGTATATATATACTGATGTATACTTGTCAGAAATATACAGGTTACCGTTACAGTATGCCAGACACCAACATGCAAAGTCAGTGTTTATCTGCTTTGACTTTGTCAGGCTGGCTCCAACTGAAACGAATTGTACTAATTTTTTACTGTATAAACATACAGCAACTTCTTGTTTACTAATGAGACATACTTGACATGGTTTTCCAGGAAGATCACAGGAGTCTGTGACTGTAAATGCGGAACTATCCAAACGTTTCAGCTTACTGTTATTAAAGTCAGATAGTATCATTGTCCCATCGTCCAGTGTACATGCACTGACAATATCACAGTCATCCGTATCTGATTGAACTTTGACATTATACTTCCTACTTCCTTTAGCCTGAACTAAAGCATCCGTCTGCTGAGTAGAACCAGAACCAGAATTTGTCTGATTTCCTTTTGTCTGGAGCTGAACATTGCTGGTAGCAGTTGATCCAGTGGCTTCTAACTTTCTTTTTGTAATTTTGCCAAGGAAATTTATTTCTCCTAATAATGCAGGAATTCTCTGATCTGGTGTGAAATCTATGTCTTCTGTATGGATTTGTTCTTTGTTGTGTTCTATGCATTGAGCAGCATTGCTTGCCATATTTTTTCCCTTTTTAGCATTGACAAACTCCTGTGAAACATTGTTGCCAGGAGCCCCTACTTTGTCTTGAGCTGATTTTACATTGGCTGTGTTTGCATCTAACATTTTCATTCCTTCTTCTATCTTTTCAATCAGGGCTTTGTATTTATCTTCGATATCAGCTATGGAATTGTTCTCTAACTCGTCAAGCCATTTGTTGATCTCTTTCCGGAATTTTCTGATTTTTTCTAGCAACCCTGCCTTATTTTTCAAGAGTCGCTGTTTTTCACGCTGCAAGTGATCGCGATGCTCATTTAGACTCTTGGCGGCAGATTCCAGTTTGCTTTTAAAATCTCTCTGACTATACGAGCTTGCATCGTTTTGGATGAACTCAGGTATATAGAAGGTATCTTTGCATGACCTTGAAGAAAATATGGTTATATTGTTTGTAATACTTGGCTATACTGTACAAACTTTGGACTTTTCCATCTAAATGGAAGTAAAATTGCACTGTTTTTGCTGCATATGTTTTAGCAACTTTTACTATCTTATACATGTCAAGATCAGAGACATTTTGAAACAATTTTGCAAATAACAATTGCCAATAGGTAGGTATTTATTGTTGGTACAAATGTATTTCATCTTAACCAATTTCCATCTACAAAATGTACAAAAATGTGAGTAGTATCTATATGATAAGTACAGAGGTTAATAAAAAGTTAAAGTTTAAGTTTAATACTTTTCCTTCCCTAGAATGATGGTTAGGTAAACAACCATACTGTTCATAACCACTGCTAGCATTTAACCACAAGGAAAGGAAACCTCAGTGCATAACAATTAGATTATGTAACATAATGTTAGTCACAGGTCAAACATCCCTTTGTAACATTAAAAGCCATTAGAGATTTAAAGATAGTTTTTGTCGAGCTCGCTTGTGGTGAGCTCGATATAGTTGTCACTTTTGGCGGTTCGGTGTATGTGCGTGCGTGCGTCCCTGCGTCTGTCCGTCCGATTTTGTCCGGACCATATCTTTTTCATGCATAGAGGGATTTTGATGTTACTTGGCACAAATGTTCACCATCATAAGACGGAGTGTCAAGCGCAAGAACCAGGTCCCTAGGTCTAAGGTCAAGGTCACACTTGGAGGTTAAAGGTCAAATTCAAGAATGACTTTGTCCGGAGCATATCTTTTTCATGCATGGAGGGATTTTAATTTAACTTGGCACAAATGTTCACCATCATGAGACGGAGTGTCATGCGCAAGAACCAGGTCCCTAGGTCTAAGGTCAAGGTCACACTTAGAGGTTAAAGTTCAAAGTCAAGAATATCTTTGTCTGGAGCATTTCTTCTTCATGCATGGACGGATTTTGATGTTACTTTGTACAAATGTTCGTCACCATGGTCTACCCTTGTTTTTAGAATTACTTCCTTTTGTTGTTACTATAAATAGCTTATATTGTAACTTTTTTATTACTGGCCGTAGAGAAAAATCGAGACCACTTTCCTGTGGTACAACATGCATGTTACATCCAATATTTAGGTGTATTTTGACCCATCTCTACTTGGTAAGGAGTTAGCCCTTTTGACATATGGCGGGCTCGACATGTTGCACGTGGGCATCTAGTTATATAATAAAGAGCAAAATCATGATAATACCGTAATTGTGTGTGTATAACCCGCAGTTTTTAGCACATCTGGCTTTGCAAGGGTGAGCTTTTAGGATGGATGATTGTCCGTCATCCTTCAACATTTTGCTTCAAATCATATCTCCTCTGAAACCACTGGGCCAATGTTGATGAAACTTAGCAGGCAAGTTCCTTGCATGAAGCTCTACCAAAATTGTTCAAATAATTCCATTCCATGCAGAACTCTGGTTCCTATGGCAACAAAAAGGCAAAACCTAAAAAATCTTCTTCACTGAAACCACAAGGTCTAGAGCTTAGATATTTGGCTTGTAGCATTGTCTAGTGGACCTCTACCGAGATGGTTCAAATTATGACCCCATGTCAAAATTGAGCCTGCACAGGGGTTCACTTGGTTTAACATAGGCTTATATAGGAAATACTTTAAAAATCTTCTTCTCTGAAACCACAAGGCCTAGAGCTTAGATATTTAGCATGTAGCATTGCCTAAAAGACTTCATCAAAGTTTGTTCAAATTATGCCCCTGGGGTCAATATTGGCCTTGCCCAGAGGGTCACTTGTTTTTCAAAGAGGTATAAAGGAAAACCTTTAAATATCTTCTCCTCAAAACCACAAGATTTAGAGCCTAGATATTTAGTGTGTAACAGAGTCTAGTGGACCTCTTCAAAGTGTGTTCAAATCATGCCCCCAGGGTCAAAATTTACCATGCCCAGGGGGTTGTTTAGTATAGAAAAAACTTTGAAAATCTGCTTTTCTAAAACTACAAGGCCTAGAGCTTAGATGCTATACATCGTTTTAAGCGTTTTTCCAATGATTTTCATGCCAGATAGTGGGTGCGTGTTATACTCGCATATGTTCTATACATACACGATTATGGTATTTATCTTTGAAGAAGAAAAGAATCTGAAAAGGTACTTTTTTATTTACAGGTGTTTTTTTCATGCAGAGTTGTGCATCACTATTAGGTTTTGTCTTTGAGTTTGAGTATGAAATTGAAATGTAAGCCACTAAATAGAATCTTGAGACAATACTTAGGTCCACAAAAGTACTTAGTAACAGAAACATAAGTCAAGACTTAGATATTTCATAGTAAGTAAAATATATTTACTTGTGATCTACTGCCATACAAGTAGCACAGCCAATGTCGTCATGGTTTTGACAGTACATGTCAATATAGTAGTGGTTGTGCTTGCCACATCTCTCCGTTGGTGCTGCAGGCTGACTCTGGTTGGATCCCTGTGGTCCTGTTGGTGATTTCTGGCTGGTCCCCGACGAGAACTGGCTTTTGTCTAGTATCTTATGTCCAGTTAATGCTGGAATATCTTGATGCACTTGTACACAAGTTAAACAGAAATAATCGTGACATTCTACACAGAATTTTTTAGCCTCTATATGTTTACCTTTACGTTTACACACTCGACATACTAGGTCAAATGTTTCATCAGACATAAAGTCCGAATTTCTACTTCTTCCAGACGCCATTTTGAAATACACCTTCTTTATCAAATCAACTTCCGCTTTTAGTGTTCACTAGTTTAATATATATTCTCAATGTCTTCAGTACACATCTGTATCATTTAATCTTAAGCAGTTATGTCCGGTCTTTACAAGTCCGTATTTGTGTTTCCTCCAAACTCCATTTTGTTATACCAATTCAAGATCAAGTCAAGTTTCGTTATTTATGTTTAGTAAATTTCCTTATAGGATTGTCTTGGCTATGCTTCAGTTAATCCTCAAGTATAAACTTCCGTATATCATTTTGCAATTTGCAAACACTTACAATTCACATATCATTTTACAACAGTGTTATTTTCCAGATATACAGTTTGTTTCTTTTTAGCTCATGTAGCTTTGCCAGGGTGAGCTTTTGTGATGGATGATTGTCTGTCGTCTGTTGTCCGTCAACATTTTGCTTCAAACAACATCTCCTCTGAAACCACTGGGCCAATGTTGATGAAACTGGGGTGTTCCTTGCGTGAAGCACTACCAAAATTGTTAGAAGAATTCCATTCCATGCAGAACTCTGGATTCTATGGCAACAAATAGGCAAAACTTTAAAAATCATCTTCTCTGAAACCACAAGGCCAAAAGCATAGATATTTAGTATATAGCATTGTCTAGTGGACCTCTACCAAGATTGTTCAAATCATGGCCCTGGGGTCAATATTAACCCCGCCTAGGGGTCACTTGTTTTACATAGACATATATTGGATAAAACCTTTAAAAATCTTCTTCAAAACAACAAGGTCTAGAGCATACATATTTAGTGTTATAGTGTCTAGTGGACA
This sequence comes from Saxidomus purpurata, assembly GCA_022818135.1. Lineage (NCBI taxonomy): Eukaryota > Metazoa > Mollusca > Bivalvia > Venerida > Veneridae > Saxidomus > Saxidomus purpurata. The sequence goes on from JAFMSR010000003.1 coordinate 14,556,952, forward strand.
TCTTCAAAGTTTGTTCAAATTATGCCCCTGGGGTCAGTATTGGCCCCACCTTAGGGGGTCACTTATTTTACATAGACATATATAGGATAAAACCTTTAAAAACATTCTTCTCCAAAACCACAAGGTTTAGAGAAAATATTTAGTGTGTAACAGTGTCTAATGGACCTTTTCAAAGTATGTTCAAATCATGCACCTAGGTCAAAATTAACCCTGCGCAGGGGGTCGTTTGGTAAAGGAAAAACTTTTAAAATCTTAGTTTCTAAAACCACAAGGCCTAGAGCTTAGATATTTGGTATGTAACATTGTCTATTGGTCTTCCACCTTTGTTCAAATCATGCCTCTGGGGTCAAAATTGGCTACGCCCACCAGGCAAGTGCACTTGTATTCAGGTGAGCGATATAGGGCCATGATGGCCCTCTTGTTTATAAAACTCAGCAAAATGCAGTTTGGGTATTACGTATACAAGTTGTAGCATGCTGTAATATCAATATTGCATTAAATTATTTATACTTTTCAGAGATAAGATGACACCGTATATGTTTTTAAAGGCCCATGGAGTTTTATAATCTTTTGAGTAGATTAAATGGGTTTAAACAAAGAAGTCTGTGAACCTATAATATCAATAATATAATTTGATATTTGTACAAATGTATTTATCCAAGGGCAGATAGAATTTCATCTCATATATTTTCATACTGACCTACTGTGTATTTATATCCACTCCAAAAAAAAAATGTAGGAATCAGCTTGTTGTGTTGCCTACTGTAAGAAGTATTTGATATACAATACCATGATCAATTCTGTTGTAATTCACACAGTCAGTTATATTGTACTAAAACAAGTGTTTGCACTGTATGATTATGGCTACATTTTTATACCCCCAAAACACAAAGTGTTAGGGGGGATATACTGGATTCAGCTTGTCTGCCCGTCCGTCTGTAGATGGAATCTTGTGGACACTAGATCTCCAATACTCCTGGTCAGAATTTAATGATACTTCACACAAGTGATAAGTACAATGTCTAGTTGTGCATGGTCCCTGTTTCGGGTCTCTAGGTTAAAGGTCAAGGTCACAGGGGCTCGGAGAAGTAAAATATTGTGGACGCTAAATCTCCAAAACCCCTGGTCAGAATTTGATGATACTTCACACAAGTGATAAGTACAATGCCTAGTTGTGCATGGTCCAGGTTGAGGGTCTCTAGGTCAAAGGTCAGGGTCACAGGGGCTTGAGATGGTAAAATCTTGTGGACGCTAAATCTCCAAAACCCCTGGTCAGAATTTAATGATACTTCACACAAGTGATAAGTACAATGCCTAGTTGTGCATTGTCCAGGTTTCGGGTCTCTAGATCAAAGGTCAAGGTCACAGGGGCTCGAGATGGTAAAATCTTGTGGACGCTAAATCTCCAAAACCCCTGGTCAGAATTTAATGATACTTCATAGAAGTGATAAGCACCATGCCTAGTTGTGCATGGTCCATGTTTCGGGTCACTAGATCAAAGGTCACAGGGGCTCGAGATAGTAAAATCCTGTGCGCTTTTAGTCTCCAAACCTGCTGGTCAAAATTTAATTATACTTCACAGAAGCCTTAAGTTGTGCAGGTCCAATAATCAAAGCATCAAATATTACATAAATTTTAAATACTGTGTCAGTGGGGTGTTCTGGGGGTATTCATCACCTTCAGTGATAGTTCTAGTTATGTAAATGTTCAAAGATAAAGGTGTAATTTATAAGGTGGTTGATAATTTGTCTAAAACATATTATGAGCTGGAAATCATCTGATGTGCAGTCAGATCATGGTCTACATTGATGTGCACTATGAGGATGGTCTACATTAATGTGTAGTGTGATCATGGTCTACATCGGTGTCCTGTTGGAGAATAGTCTAAATTGATATGTAGTTAGGTCATGGTCTGCCTTATGTGCAGTCTGATCATGGTCTACATTGATGTGCAGTCTAATTATGGTCTGCATTGATGTGAAGATTGATCATGTTCTGCATTCATGCTGATTATGGTGTGTGCTAATGTGCAGTCTTACTATGGTGTACATTGATGAGCACTATGATCATGGTCTACATTAATTTGAAGGCTGATCATGGTCTTCACTGATGTGCAGTCTTGTCATGGTCTACATTGTTGTGAATTTTGATAATGGTGTAAACTGATGTGCTGTTTGTTCAAAGTTTAGATTGATGTGCAGTTAGATCATGGTTTACATTGATGTGCACTCGGATCATGATCTACATTGATTTGCAGTCTGATTATAGTCTACATAGATATGCAGTCAGGTCTACTTTGATATGTGGTAAGATAATGGTCTGCATTGATTTGAAATCTGGTCATGATCTGCATTGATATACAGTAAGTCTACAGTGATGCTGATCAAGGTGTACATTGATGTCCATATTTTTGAAATAATTGAAGGTAAAACAAGATTTATGAAGGATCAGATTTAGTGAACAATATAATGCATTGTATACAGGCATGTATTTGTGTAATACTTTGTTTTTAGGCCCTTGAAAGAGAGAGAAAAGTGCATTGACATGTTGTTGAAGTCAATCAAAAGTTTAATTGCCTCTTCTCCTGACTGTGAAAAACCGGAAGTGAATAATGATAATGCCAAGTTCTTGTCACCTTGACTATGATGTTAACCAATGAGGAAGTGTTCCAGAAGGTTCATGTAGAACTGGTCATCAAGTGTATATGGTAAGTAATACTAGAGAATGGTACATGTAAACCACATCTAGGATGAAGATGTTATGGTTACAAACTTGGATTAAGTAAGCCTGTCACTGATTGATGGTCACAGGTTCGAGTAGGCTACCGACTTGACTCGTTGTGTGAGACAGTTGCCTGTTCCTTATGAAGGAATGGGGTCTAGAACTGGTCCTTCTTGAGAATGATGGCCTCTTCTTTATAACTGAAATACTGTTTAAATGAATGTTAAACACTGATAGAGGGTCAAGGGTTCGAGCCAGGCTACCGACTTGACATTTATGTGAGACAGTTTGCTGTTCCTTATGAAGGCTGGGGGTCTAGTACTGGTCTTTTGTAGGAATAATGGTTTGGTTAACTGCACACATCTACTTAACTGATACTTTTAAACACTGATAGAGGGTCAAGGGTTCCAGCCAGGCTACTGACTTGACATTTATGTGAGACAGTTTGCTGTTCCTTATGAAGGCTGGGGGTCTAGTACTGGTCTTTCGTAGGAATAATGGTTTGGTTAACTGCACACATCTACATAACTGATACTTTAAACACTGATAGAGGTTCAAGGGTTCGAGCCAGGCTATTGACTTGACTGTTATGTGAGACAGTTTGCTGTTCCTTATGAAGGAGTGGGGTCTAGAACTGGTCTTTTGTAGGAACAATGGTTTGGTATGGCACACATCTACATAACTGATACTTTAAACCTTGATAGAGGGTCAAGGGTTCAAGCCAGACTACCGACTTGACTTTTATGTGAGACAGTTAGCTGTTCTTTATGAAGTTGACCATAAAATGAGTTGCATGTAAGAAACAAAAGGATCATGATTTAAATATATTTATTTTCTAATAAAGCACATATACTATCACATAACACTTGATATGTAATGATAGACTGATGGTGAATCAAATATAAGAGATCAGCCAGAGGGAGATTTTCAATAGTCTTCCAATTTAGTTGCCAAACTATTCCTGTTTCAGGTAGGCAAAAGAATCTATTGGAAAATCAGGGCACAGCCCAATGACTTTGAGATTGAAAAGCAGGATAGAAAAGCAAAATGAGGGAAACTGTCTCTTTGTTTAAGGTCTAGGCTAACCCCTGAAATATTTTCATTAAGAGGGCTAGGGGCAAGCATCATAAAATAATAAATGATATCAGGATTTTAATTCTCTTCAATAATCACCACATAAAGACTTAATGCTCTCTTTCCCAAAATTAAATCTTTAAAAGAAAATTTCCAAGGAAAGACTCTTGTAAATGGTCCATGCAATATATAAAGAAAACTAAACAATGTGAAAATGGTTTAAAGTCCCTTTGTGAAAATGGTTTAAAGTCCCATTGTGAAAATGGTTTAAAGTCCCATTGTGAAAATGGTTTAAAGTCCCATTGTGAAAATGGTTTAAAGTCCCAGTAGCTGTTTAGATACCCAGAAATAGATAATAAATTTGCAGAGAGAATTGTGATATTTTCACGGCTGCCACTTTAACAGAATTTTGTCAGTTTTGCCAGTAAGATTTCTCGGTAAAGCTACAAATAATTTTACATCCAAAGTGCTAATGGGACTTTAATGAAATAAACAGTATTTAGTTTTTGGTACAAAAATCAATTTTTACATGGAAACCAAAATCTTAATAGTACTGATTTGCTAAAATTTGAGCCAACAAATTGTCAAACTTTGTAAAATTCTTTATTATTCTGATTGATATACAGGACTCATTTTCAGTACATGTATAAGTTAAGGATATAGAAGAGGACTCAGGTACCCAGCTGTTAACAGGAAATTTGGCAACAAAAAGGGTATCACATGGGAAAATATCAAGACAGAGCTGAGAGTTTCCCCTTGAGTTACATCTTTTGTTTTTTACCCCTCTTTGTTGATTCATTTCCTGTGATTAGCCAGTTACGTCCTAATTAAATAACTAAGCAAAGCAATTTGAAAGAACAAAAAATCTGGTCACCCAGAATGAATGCTTGTCGCGGTGACTGGGTGACATTTGGAAAAAACACCTTGCGAGTACTGTAAAATAGGGCCCAGAAATTGTTTTCCTTATATCCAGAATTTTGCCATTTAGAGTACAGTTAACCCTGTTTCAATTAAGCAGCTACCTTTCTTAGGAAGCCAATTCACAAAATATCATTAGCCATTTTTACATTAAATATATATGTATTAAACAATCACCTTTTTTGGTGCATTCATAGATTGGCTGCTTAAGAGAGGTTTATATGTAGGTTGGTTCTATTACAGATCAAGTTGAGAATCAAAGCATGAAATACAAGTAAAATATAGTGTAACCTGTGTTTACAGTCACCTGAATTATGTAGCCACCTTTTAGGCAATGTCTTACCCCAAACCAGCAAGTTTGACACAAAAGACATCTATATTTAGCAAAATGTGACCAGTTTTACTGTAATCACTTACTGGCTGCTTAACACAGGTTGGACTGTATTTGGTAAAAGATGAGGTACACTTGATTATATATTACAGTTCTGTTAATCCTTACCCTGCTAATCTTGTAAAGTGGACTTGTCCATTTTTCTATTTGGACAGAACCATTAACTGTTCACAGGGGTGGTCAGTGAATATTTACTTACTAATCGCAAGGACAGAATCACTTACTGCCAACAGGGAAAAGGGTTAATATGCTATTATTTATACATTAAAATACACACATAAAATTATACAGTAACTACGTGGCATTGGACATCATGTACTGTACATAGAACAATACAGAATCACTGTTTTACAGAGTCATATGGACAATTCTTTGGTTCTCTGAATAAATTAGTTTGAACTCTGAATTGACTTTGTTCGCATTCCAGGTTTTAGTTCCACAGCTTAGTTTGTAGTTCACACTCTTTCGAGTTCACACTCCTATAGTTTGTAGTTCACACTCTTCAGAGTTCACACTCCTTAGTTTAAAGTTCACACTCCTTACTTTTTTGTGGTTCACACTCTGAGATTTATATTTCACAGTTAATAGTTCACACTTTACTCTATAGTTCACACTGTTTGATGTATACTTCGCACTATTTAGTTTAAAGTTCTACTGCTTAGGTTATAGTTCACATTCTTTAGTTCATAGTTCTACTGCTTGGTGTTTTTAGTTCCTCACTATAGTTTATAGTTCATGCTTCCCCTTTATCCATGTATGAGAACTGACATAATTGTTCAAGTATATATTCTGTATTATATCTAACTAAAAGCTATTAAAACTTTAAAATATATGACAGCACAGGAAATCAGTGGCACATTACTACAAAATAAAATCTGAGCACTGTCAAAATCACCTTTTACATAGACTGTAAAAAAAATGTTAAACTGAAATTTCTCAATTCACATCAACAGGAGTTACTCTTAACCGATTTAGAAACGCAAAGATTTCCCCTGTTGAACATTTTTATTTGAATGACGCTATTGTTTTTATTTCTATTTAAGTCATTTTTTGCGATGAATTATTGAAACTTTTACAAGAATTCAATTTTATATTGTTTTTGCTGTGTATGAAATTTGAATAAATTTGAAACACGGTAACACTGTTAAAATAAATATTTTGCCACTTTTGCGTTTTTAAACCGGTTGAGTGTATTTATGCTAAAATCAACACTATGATGTAAGTCAAACTATACATGAAGAGTCTTAACTATACATGAAAAGTCTTAACTATACATGAAAAGTCTTAACTATACATGAAAAGTCTTAACTATACATGAAGAGTCTTAACTATACATGAAAAGGCTGAAGTATGTACAATGCATTTCGCAGGCAGAATGTAAATTAACAAAACAGGATACATAGTATGTTGTATTACAAAACAGGATAGTTTTATGTAATGAATTATATGTAATAAGCCTTTTTATTAAATACTAAATCTTTTGTGCATATAAAATCATCGAAATTGTGAATATTTACCCCAGAGTTAAATGTTGTCGATTGTTACAGATTCTCCTTGCACATGAATAACATGACAAATAAGTCAAAACATGACAGTCACAAAATAAATGTACAGTAAAAAGTACCCAATGTACATTACAGAAATAAGGGACTGCAAAATTGTGTTTGTTCTACATTTTTTATCTATTTGCCCGCTAAGTGAAAACCCTGACAAACAAACATACAAACAGAATGTAAAAAGTGTTGGTTTTCACCAAGTTGGCACATAAGCAAAAATTATTATAATAGTTTAGATGTGCATTACATCTACATGAAATTTTGCAGCCAATAAGATTTATTTGATGACCTGTCAAGTTTAAGTGTTTCATATCCTGTATAAATAAACATCTTTAGATTAATTATAAAGTTTAATGTAAATATTCATGTAAATAACTGAATTAAAATGTGCTAAAATCTAACAATTTGTTTCCAAAAAAAATTTGTCATACTGTTTTAATATCTTCTATGTAGAAAAACTAACTAGAGTAAAATTACATGATTGAGATGATTGTGTGTAATTGTTCAAATCTTTTGGACATGAAAATGTGTTCTGCTTATGACACAGTTTGGTAATACAGTAGAAACTCACTAAACCGGACAAGGTCCGGACTGGGCAAAATTTCCGGTTTAGGCCACACCAAATTAATAAGTTGGTCATCGGGATTGCCGCACGATTTTTTTTCTAAAACACAAAAAAATATTGTTATTTTATTATTGGCTCCCGCCCGCACCATAAAAAAATAATCGGTTATTATTTTTAGGGTCGCTATTGACAAAGAGCAAAGATGCGCATTTTAACGGTAAGATAACGGTTTTTACTCCGTCCGGAAACAATATATAGTCACCCAAAGAACACCTCGGAACATCCGTACTTAGGATGTCCGGTCACCGAGAATTGTGGTGACTGCACACGGTGTTTCGAGATGTCCGCATTTGGGTCATGTCTTGAATTTTGGTTATATTCTTTTACTGATTAACTTTTATTGATACAAAAAAGAAACATGTTGATTCATTTAAAAAATTCCCGACTTCAAAGACTCCACAATCAACAACTTAGCATGCTGCCGGATCGAAATAAACAACGCCGGCAACACACATTCAATCTATTAATAGAGACAAATATATTTTATCATCAAAAGAAAAAGAATCCTACACTTACTCAGAACATTATCTATTCCATACTTCATTGTAAGAGTTTTATAATCCGAAATTATCAGTCAAAAGCTACGTGTACATGTTTCAAACTGTCAAAATATTTCTCTCTTTTTAATGACACGTGCTTCACTAAGATCAAACAAACATGACAGTATCGGCGGCATTCTTTGATCTCATGACACTTACGGCTTTACCTCTGTGATAAAAGAAAAGTTTGGAGCTATCATTGCTATTGTGTTGAAAAAACGGCGTATCCGCGTAAGCGTCTGTCCGAAAATAGGATCACTTTTTGTATCGGCTGTATTTTTAGCTAACAAAAATGAGTTCCATACCTTAGACTCTCCAGTTTAACTTGTTGAAGAGTGGATTTTAATACCATTCTGGTTAGTGTTACCAACATATTTTGCCAATAGAATGAAATTTACCGTTGTTTTTAGGCCTTTAATACCATGCTGACTACTGGTACATATTGTTGTCATCTTACTTTTTGTAGAACACCTATCATATTGTTTGTTGGCTCAAACTGGGCCAACTATGGAAATGATTATGTTGCGGAAAGTGGGGTTGGGCTGTAACTGTGCATGATTACTACCAAATTACATGTATGTTGTACATTTTGTGTTCAAGCAATAAAAATGCATGGAAATCAGTCTATAAAAATATACGGTATCTGAATGAAGTCTCATAATAATGGTCAATCTCCTGACTTATCACACATTCATTATGTAATATTAGATCTGCTTCATTTTAAAACAAACTAAAGACAAATATCTCAGTACTCTGTCACTTCTCCCTGTAGGCTCCAAACTTCTCCCTATTTTCAGTTTGGGGAGAAATTACTTCTCGCTAAAATTTGGCCCTAGCTCGTCCCATTGGACAAGATTTATTCATTACAATAAATAAAAGAAAATTACTAATGGAAAAAACCGGCTTTGACAGTTACTGAAACACACTATGTGTGTGCCAAAAAAAATCATTTATCTTAGCTGAAATAATAAATTTACCTGTATCATTTATCCCATATAAGAAAATTTGAAAAAAAATGTTGTCTTACAAGCTAATATGAAGCAATAAAGTTTGACATTTGCTATTAAATGTGAAAAGAAAGGATATATATATTTCTTCGCTCTTTGCTCGCTCCAAAATTTCTTCAAAACAAAAAAAAATATTAAAATTATATTCTCGCTCGCCGCCTCCAAGTTTTTCTCAAGAAATCCCGATGACCAACTTATCAATTTGGTGTTGCCTTAGTGAGAATTCCGGTTTAGTGAGGATTTGATGTACAGAGTAATTTTGCTCAAATATTAACCGAGTTAACTTTTAAAGGGAAGTTGAAAACTGGAATAAAATGAAAACACATAAAGATAACATATATTTTACATCAACAATGGTTCAAGTAACTTGAAATAATGCAAAAGTGATAAACATAATTAAACATTTTTGCGTTTTTATAATCATCTTTTTTTTTCAAGTCATAAAATAAAACAACTTGCAAAAATGGCCACTTCATCACCAATCAAAGTTCTTGATTTGAGTAACAAACAAACAAATTATCCGATTATCTGTGATTAAATGCTTGTTAAGTATGTTTGATAGTTTAATTAACGCACCGCTCTAATTTGATTCAATCATAGAAATCTTTAGATTAAACAACCCTCCAAAATGATCACTTAATAACCATTTCTAGTTCTTCATTTTCTGCAACAAAAAAATTAATGTTTCAATCAATTTTCTTTTCACAAGTTTGATTATCGTGCGGCAGTCAATCCACAGCTCATTCATCATTATCGATTAGCGAGTTATCTCCCCGACATCAAAAACAACATCACAGGTGCAATATTTAACAACGCATTGGCTGTCAAAACAAAGTGACACGCGATTCGCGAATTCCTAATACACAGAATCATTTTGACATGTTGGAACAAATATATGTCCAGTTTTGTGAGGTAAAATTACGTTGACAAGTAACAAATTCTCTTGATGTTTTGTCCGGTATCCGGAATTCCGGGGTTCCGGTTTTGTAGGGATTTTTTTACATTGAAAATAGAAGGGGAAAAAACGGGACTCTGAAAAAAGTCCGGTATCCCGAGGATTCTGGTTTAGTGGAGTTCCGGATTAGTGAGTTTCTACAAGCATATGAAGTGGCTTGTTCTTTAAATGTTTTTTTCTTATCACAACAGTGAGACTTGTTCATTATTATGTAATTCCTGCCTGTTCATTGTGTTTAAATGATGAATTTTCCAAACAGTTACATTGTTCTTTTACTCCTATTGAAATTCAGTGTTTCATAATTATTATATTCACAGGACCAAATATACATGTTATCTATACATGTTGTAATTTTACATTCTGTATAGTTGTATGATTAATAATATATCAATGTAAATCTTTCTCAGTCAGTGTCACCTCGCCATCTTTATACTTCATTTCACAAGATCATAAACTTCAATTTCATTTTCTCTCCTCCCTATTATCATCTTTGACATCTGCTGATTACAACAGATTGCTTGATGATAGGCTTTTTTGTCTGTGAATTCTACTACCTCATTTCTCAGATCACCATTCTGTCCAAACTGCAGTACATTGTCTGAGTCATATCCACACACAAGCAGATTTCCTGTAGCCATAAGATAACAATCAAAGGCTGACTGTAACTGTGGACCCTTGTACTGTCCAATAACCTGTCCAAACTGCAGTACAATAAGTCCTTTATAGTAGTCACAAACATAAGTCTTTGATCTATCATTACTAACAGCCAGACTGATGATGTTAGAGAACAGTTTCTGTCCTGGCTGGTTCTTACTGAGCAGCTTCAGCTTACTACCAGATACACTGTATATATATACTGATGTAAAGTCTGAAATATACAGGTTACCGTTACAATAAGCCAGACCATAACATCCAAAGTCAGTGTTTATCTGCTTTGACTTTGTCAGGCTGGCTCCTACTGAAATGAATTGAACTACTTGTTTACGTGGCAAACATACAGCAACTTCTTGTTTATTGATGGGACATACTTGCCATGGTTCTCCAGGTAGATTACAGGAGTCTGTGACTGTAAATTTTGAACTGTCCAGACAGTCAGACAGTATAATTGTCCCATCCTCCAGTGCACATGCACTGAAAATATTACAGTCATCAGTATCTGATTGAACTTTGACATTATACTTCCTACTTCCTTTAGCCTGAAGTAAAACATCTGTCTGCTGAGCAGTACCAGAACCAGAATTTGTCTGATTTCCTTTAGCCTGAAGTAAAGCATCTGTCTGTTGGGCAGTACCAGAACCAGAATTTGTCTGATTTCCTTTAGCCTGAAGTAAAGCATCTGTCTGCTGGGCAGTACCAGAACCAGAATTTGTCTGATTTCCTTTAGCCTGAAATAAAGCATCTGTCTGCTGGGCAGTGCCAGAACCAGAATTTGTCTGATTTCCTTCAGCCTGAATTAAAGCATCAGTCTGCTGGGCAGAACCAGAATTTGTCTGATTTCCTTTAGCCTGAATATCTGTCTGCTGAGCAGAACCAGAACCAGAATTTGTCTGATTTCCTTTAGCCTGAAGTAAAGCATCTGTCTGCTGAGCAGTAGCAGAACCAGAATTTGTCTGATTTCCTTTAGCCTGAAGTAAAGCATCTGTCTGCTGGGCAGTACCAGAACCAGAATTTGTCTGATTTCCTTTAGCCTGAAGTAAAGCATCAGTCTGCTGAGCAGTACCAGAACCAGAATTTGTCTGATTTCCTTTAGCCTGAAGTAAAGCATCAGTCTGCTGGGCAGTACCAGAACCAGAATTTGTCTGATTTCTTTTAGCCGGAAGCTGAATGTTGCTGGTAACAGTTGATCCAGTAGCTTCTAAATTTCTTTGTGTAATTTTGCCAAGCAAATTTATCTCTCCTAATAATTCAGGAATTCTCTGATCTGGTGTGAAATCTATTTCTTCTGTTTGGATATGTTCTTTGCTGTGTTCTATGCATTGAGCAGCATTGCTTGCCATATTTTTTCCCTTTTTAGCATTGACAAATTCCTGTGAAACATTGTTGCCAGGAGCCCTTACTTTATCTTGAGCTGATTTTACATTGGCTGTATTTTCATCTAACATTCTCATTCCTTCTTCCATCTTGCCAATCAGGGCTTTGTATTTATCTTCTATATCAGCTATGGAATTCTTCTCTAACTCTTCAAGCCTTTTGTTGATCTCTTTCCGGAATTTTCTGATTTTCTCTAGTAACCCTGCCTTATCTTTCAAGAACCGTTGTTTTTCACGCTGCAGGTGGTCGTAATGCTCTTTCAGACTCTTGGCCACAGATTCCAGCTTGCTTTTAAAATCTCTCTGACTGGTTGAGCTTGCATCGTTTTGGATGAACTCGGGTATATAGAAGGTGTCTTTGCATGACCTTGAATTAGATATGGTTATATTGTGTGTAATACTTAACTATACTGTACAAATTTTGGACGTTTCCATCTAAATGGAAGTAAAATTGCACTGTTTTTGTTGCAAATATTTAAGCAACTTTAACTATCTTATATATGTAAATATCAGGGACATTTTAAAACAATTTTACAAACAACAATTGCCAATAGGTGGCTTATTTATTGTTAGTACAAATGTTTTTCATTTTAACCAATTTCCATCTACAAAATGTTTTAAGATGTGAGCAGTAATTTATATATTATCACATTAGATAACACATTTAATACTGCTCCTGCTCCAAGTTGATGGTAAGGTAAACATCCTTCTGTACATAACCAATGTTAGTGTTGTTAAGCCCCAAGAAAAGGAAAACCCAACTCTAGCAATATAAAAGTAAGCGTAACAATTGGGTGATGTAACACGTAAGTCACAGGTCATACATCCCTCTGTTAAGGGCAATTGATACTTTTTTCATATGATTAAGAGCATTATAATAATATTTTTTTTCGAAGAACAGAATCTGGCAAGGTACTATTTATTGTGGGCCGCTATATTTAATACATGGTTGGAAAATGTATCATGTAGGTGAAGTAGTGTATCATAGTTCTTTGAACAAAATGTTATAATGATCGCCTAGGAAGGTATGATAAAGAATGGGTTAAACCACTGTTCATTGTGAAGCTTTAAAATTGTCAAAAAGTTTATATTTCTATCTTTTATCCATGTAAACGTCAAATTATTTGATATGCTTATGTGACATGTAAGTAGTAGTGAAAAGTTTTTATTGTTCGGCTAGTATAAAAACTAATATCAGTCAAACATGATGGTATTTTCGGGTATCGGGTAAAGTGGGTCCATTACGTTACTATGACTCGCTTTTTATTATTTAAAATTAACAATCACACTTCAGTTTGTTTTTGAATGAAAGTATCACTGTACAGTCACTGACAGTCTATTTTAATCAGAAATGCATGTTAGAGCAAAAAAGAGACAGGTAGCCAAAGTTTACTAACTGGCCAGGTCCCATGCACTTTCCATTTTTGTCAGACTGGTTTACATTTCGAATTATCAGACTGGTCTACAGCAATAAACTGACAGGAAGCCAAAGTTTACTAATTGGCCGGTATGCACTGACTTTTCAGTAATCACGAAAATGTTTGTTGTTTTGTTTACAAACATTTTGACTGCAAACGATTTTGTGAGGATAGAGGCAGGAATAGTATTGTACATTCTGAAAATCACCTTAATGGAACATCGCGTAGAACATATTATAATGTTGCTGCGTTAACTTTGTTTTAATTAACGCTGAATGAAAATAGGGATCTTATACAATCTAATAAATTCTGATGAAAAAAAACAATAAGCGCGTAAAGATTATTTAAAGCTTTTTCATGAATATTTTTTTGTTTCTTTTTAAGTCCGAAATGATACACTAAAAATGAGTAGCAGTTACTAAATTGTAACTACACAAACCAGATAGTCAAGTGTTTGCTGTACATGAACCTAGAATATAAATTTATTCCGTCTATGTTATAAAGTCTATAAAGTTTATTTGCATCTCCCATTTCAATCTTGGGACAATACTTGGGTCCACAAAAGTTCTTAGTAACAGAAGCATAAGTCAACACTTATATATTTCATAGTAAGTTGAAAATATTTACTTGTGGTCTACTGCCATACAAGTAGCGCAGCCAACATCGTCATGGTTTTGACAGTACATGTCAATATAGTAATGGTTGTGCTTGCCACATTTCTCCGTCGGCGCCACAGGCTGACTCTGGTTGGATCCCTGTGGTCCCTTTGACGATTTCTTGCTGGTCCCTGAGGAGAACTGGCTGCTGTCTAGTATCTTATGTCTAGTTAATGCTGGAATATCTTGATGAACTTGAACACAATTTAAACAGAAATAATCGTGACATTCAACACAGTATTTTTTAGCTTCTGTATTTTTTCCTTTTCGTTTACACACTCGGCATACTAGGTCAAATGTTTCGTCAGACATAAAGTCCGTATTTGTACTTTCTGGAGATGCCATTTTGAAATACGCCTACTTTATCAAATCAACTTCCATTTTTAGTGTTCACTACTTTAATATCTATTTCTTAATGTCTTCAGTACACATATTAGTTAATCTTTAGCAGTTATATGTCCAATCTTTGCATGGTTTCACTTAAAGTTACTACAAAATATTTTTATGTATTGAATTATGATATTGTCCTGTTGCCCAGTTCAGACAGTCCTATTTTTGTATTTATCACCAATCAGTGCAGGTCTTGGCATCCTGCAATATTAAAGGTATCATTTTTTAACTTGAGCGAGCTATTTATAGTCTATCGATGAAAGGACAGTTATGTTATCTGTGCAAAGTGGATTGAAGTGTCATCATAATATTTATATGGCGATACATGTATTAGCACTTTGTTATCATTCTGATGACTAAGTTAACCCTTACCTGTTAAAACTAACCCAGTGAATTTCTAAAATGGACTTTTCTATCTTTTTAGCTCACCTGGCACAAAGTGCCAGACTGAGCTATTAGGATAGCTTTCCGTCCGGGGTCTGTCGTACGTCCGTCCACCATTTCCTTCAAACGACATCTCCTCTGAAACCACTTGGCCAATTTTGATGAAACTTTGCAGGGATGTTCCTTGCATGAAGCTCTATCAAATTTGTTCAAAGAATTCCATTCCATGCAGAACTCTGGTTGCTATGGCAACAAATAGGAAAAACTTAAAAAATCTTCTTCTCTGAAACCACAAGGCCTAGAGCTTAGATATTTAGCAATTTAGCATGTAGCATTGTTTAGTGGACCTTTACGAAGATTGTTCAATCATAGCCCCCGGGTCAAAATTAGGGGGGAGGGCGGGGGGTAAGCACTTAATTTCACATAGGCTTATATAGGGAAAAAACACAAGGCCGACAGGCAGATAATAGATATTTGAAATGTAACTTAGGCGTAAAAAAAAAATATGTTTCAGGTTTCCCGACCTACCCTTTTTTTTTGCTCCTACCCTAGAACTTTTTTTGCGTTTTAAATTTTTTTAGCATAAGTTTATATTCAAATTTATGTTGAATTTGGTTAGTTTAAGAATTAAAAAAAAAAAAAAAAAAAAATTACCTACCTACCTACCCTATTTTGAAACCTGAAAAAAAAACATATTTTTTTTAGGCCTTAGCATTGTGTAGTGGACCTCTACGAATTATGTTAGAATCATGACCCCTTTTATTATAGCAAATGGTAGTCAGGTGAGTGATATAGGGCCATCATGGCCCTCTTGTTTATTTGGATTGACCCATTTATAATTCAAAGGGGTGCTCAGTAAAATGTAACTGACTGAAAAGCAGACAATGATGATTATGATCTGCACTGGTCCGAAAGGCAGAATCATTTGTCGCTAGCATGATAATAGGCATACTTACCTCCTAAAGGACAGTATCTCTGTACATATCTTTGAAATTGTGTATGCTTGCTTTAAACCCAATTAGTTCACCAAAGGATGGACCAAAAGTATTACTAAATAATATGATAATGCAGGTGTTTTTCATATAAAATTGGGAGTACAACAGTATTTGCAGCTCAAGATTGAAGTTGTTTAATTGAGGTGACCACTAACACAGGTTCAGCTGTATTTATTTATCTTTGGGTGGATTTAAGTCCTTACAACTTAATCACCAGGATTTCTGTCTACTTCTTCATCAGATAGAAAATGTTAAGAAAGTCATTAAATACCTCTTTCAAAGTGGGGATTTGAACTTTAGCCAGTGGCCTTGAGTTTGGGAGTCCTACCCTTCACTCCTACACCAATGTATGGCTTCTAATGTCCACTGTATCAGAAGGTACAATACCACCTCCTGGCTTAATATGGCTAATTTGATAATATTTAACAAATTGGTCATGTGTCTGTTTAACTGAAACAAGTGTCTGTCTGATGTTGACTTTTCAATGTTCACTGATAAAGATAAAGATAGCAATGATCTGAATTTTGTAAATCATGTATTATTGTGTCATAGTCCAAGTTAGACAGTTGACATTAATTAGTTCATAGTTTCAGTACATTTTCCTTTTCGTAAAAAGCATCTGTCTAATTGATGCTGCTCTTTGAACGCTAAGCCTCCATACAGTACTAGTAGTATGGCAGTAAGGCATCAAGAATTCATTTACCCTGCACAGATCAGACACAGACTGGCTGTTTGTTAGCATGATTAAATTCAGACACAACACAGTATAATACAAAACATACATCACAATACAATACGATACAATACGATAAATACGATACAGTATATTACAATACAATGCAGTGCAATACACCAATGCAATGTAGTACAATGAAGTACAGTATAATACAGCTTAGTAACAGCTCCGTTCAGCCCACAAAGCTAGGTACAGCACAACACAGCTCAGCAGAGATGAGCACAGTACAGCCCAGCGTAGCATAGCACACACAGAACTCAGCACAACCCAGCACAGAAAAGATTATATTCTAAATTGGCAAGACATGAAGCTGCCAGACATAATATTCAACCTCTTAGATTTTCCTTGTATAGCAAGGCGACATCTAGTGGAGCGGTGGTGTAGAGGTTAAAGTGTCTGCCGCTTATCCTGGATGTTGCAGGTTCAAGGTCACGACCATACCTTCTCATATGACACCAGTACTGGTTTTTCCAGGAAACATACTTGAGAGTGACTCAATAAGCTACAAGCTTTCTTCACAATCAAGCTAAAATAAATTAGTATAAACTAAGGCGACATCTTTTCTGTACTGATTTGGATCTGAATAGAACCTTCCATTAGCTAACTTGAGAGCTTCCTTACATGATCCAGATTTGAACATGTAACTATGACGAATGTATGGTAATGACCTTTCCCGCCTTACATTATACAAGTCAAGTCAGCTAACAGCTGCAAATAACCTTGCATCGGCTAACTCAATAGCTTTCTTACTTGACATAACTATGGTAATGACCTTTCCTGCCTTACCATGAATTCCACAGTATTACTTTTATTCTGATTTCAGTGAGAGAAACCACAGTGTGCACATGGTGAGACTGGTAGATTTATACATTACACATGCTGCCAACACAGGTCACCAAGATGTTCTTACCCACGATACCTTGAACATATTCCCCGCACTTCAGGAAAATCCATCGTCTCCTAAGTCTTTGGTAGGTGTGACATGCTACAAACCATAACAGCTGCATGAGGTTTGACAAGCGTTGCTTAGCAGAAACATGCATCAGAAAAATAGTCAAGCTTGTAACATGCTTTCGTTCTTTGAACTCGCTACCGGTACTTAGCTTGCGCTATTATACTAGCTAGTTTATAATGTGCATTTCATATGCATTTAAAACATTTTTTGCAATTTTTCTCTGTAAATGTCAAGAAAGGATGAGGAGAGTGTTGGGTCACATGTGTCACAATCATTGTGACTGTTTGAATACATAATTTATGTCATACTGACTTTTAGTGGTGTAGAAAGTAGCCCTCTTAGTTTGAAGAACTTCAAAAAACCTTGCATAACAATTGTCTGCAAATAATAATCCAGGTCATATTTATCACCGTGGTTACATGCAACCTACATAAAATTACGGCTTTAAAGTTTATTCTTTGGTGGTTGTGGGCAGACTGTCTCCCTTTAAGCATCAGACTTTAAACATCTTGGCGGGAGACTTGCTGGAATCCTAGTGATACAGCTCAATATCATGAATCCGGCCAGGACATTCTTAACAAACAAGAGCTGTCAGTAGACAGCGCGCTCGACTATTCTCAGTGATTGACAATATAAAATAATATCCATCCTGTATACAGGTTTGGATCATGATGGTGAACAAGTGTGCAAAGTTTGAAAGGCATATGTCAATCGACTTTGAAAATATCTGAGGTAGTACGCAAACTTTAACGTAAGTTCTAAGTAAAAAAAGGGGCATAATATTGTAAAAAAATCTTGATACAGTGACCTCCTCCTGTACACAGGTTGAGATCATGATGGTGAACATTGTGTGCAAAGTTTCAAAGCCATATGTCGATGGACTTTGAAATTATCTGAGGTGGTACGCAAACTTTAACGTAAATTCTAAGTCGAAAAAGGGGCATAATTCTGTCAAAAGGCTTGATAGAGTTACCTCCTCCTGTGTACAGGTTGGGGGCATGATGGTGAACAAGTGTGCAAAGTTTCAAAGCCAGATGACAATTGAATTGGAAAATATTTGAGGTGGTACTCAAACTTTAACGTAAATTCTAAGTAGAAAAAGGGGCATAATTTTGTCAAAATGCTTGATAGAATTACCTCCTCCTGTGTACAGATTAGGGGCATGATGGTGAACAAGTGTGCAAAGTTTCAAAGCCATATGTCAATGGACTTTGAAAATATTTGAGGTGGTACGCAAACTTTAACATAAGTGGTTACGCCGACGCCGATGCTCGGGTGACTAGGATAGCTCTCCTTATTCTTCGAATAGTCGAGCTAAAAATAACAAACGATCTGCCAGTGAATAATTTGGGCGGGAGAGACACTTTTAGCTACTTTATTTTGGCACTTGATTCATTCATGTTTCTGTACCAAATTGTAGATTACTGCAAAAAACATGCACGTACACAGCACTTCTGCAGTGTGAGACTGTAGGTACATAATTAGCTTCAAAACAGTTCTGAATTTACACGAATTGGAAAAACGGCCTGGGTTATGGTAAAAAATCCAGAATTCAGGTTTAATCCGGAAAACTTTCATCCCTGAGAACTGGTCGAAACCAGCATATTTTTCTACACTCTGTGGAACAGGAACCAGTTAATTGACTTGTTCCTAAAGGCAGAACATTACCATGTTTTCAAGTTGGCATATTTTTCCTAAAAATTCCTATTTGTAGGCAAGAGTTGTTCTGATTGAGATAATTAACTCAAGCAGATACTACACTTAGTTCTGATCTTAATTCAATACTCATTTTGTAGTACTTCTTGTAGAGCCTGCTGGGGGACCTTGCTCGACGTAGTTGTCACCTGGCGATTTGGTGTATGTGCCTGTCAATCCAGATAAGCCTGTCTGGGCTGTATATCCTTCAGGCATTGAAGGATTTTAAATTGACTTGGCATATTTGTTCACCACAATTTGAGTGTGTGTTGAACGCAAGACCAAAATCTTTAGCTCAATGGTCAAGGTCAAACTTGGAGATTAAAGGTCAAATATGGACACATGAGACCATGTCCACGCTGTAACTTTAACATTCATTGATGGATTTTGAATTGACCTGTAATTATTATTCACCACAATGGGATGGCATGTCATTCACAAGACCCAGGTTTGTGGCTCAAAGATCAATGTCACACTTTATGTTATATCTAGAGTGTTTTAAGCAGGTTGCTGCACTCTGCCCTTTTCTGCCACACCCCTATTGCCCCTTAGTATTCAGCAAGACCAATCATCCTATGAAGTTTGAAGACTGTTGTTCATAAATGAATCTCAAATATGAGTGGAAATGATTTTCCAAGTTCAGGTCACTTTGACCTAGACCTTTGACCAACTGTCCCCAAAACAATAGGGATCATCTACAGGGATCATCTGAGCAAGTTTCATGAAAATCAAATGAAGATTGTGACATGTAGATTGTTAGCAATGAAAAGGTAACCAATCATCATAGTATGAAGGTTTTGGTGATATAGATCTCAAAATATTGAGTGGAAACAATTTTTAAAGTTTGGGTCACTGTGACCTTGACATTTGACCCACTGACCCAAAACGGAAGTTACTGTGACCTGATCTTTGACTCCAAAAGCAGTAGGATCATGTACAAGTTGCAGGCAATCTATGAGCAAGTTTCATGATAGTCAAATGAAAATTGTGGCCTGTAGAGTGTTGTCAAGGAAAAGTTTACAGACGGACGACTGACAAACCACTATGGCATACGCTCTGCTGGACTTTGTCCAGAAGAGTTAACCAAGTCATAACTTTAAAAAGTGACAATGCACTAGAAAAAAGTAGACATGTGGACTTCGCGATTCACTGTGTCCGGGCACCCCAGTTCTCTGCTTCTAGTATCGCAGCATCCCCTATGGCAAGAACACAGAACATCCTTCAGTGGTCAAATTTTTATAAACTTGCTGATCCAAAATTGCGGTGATGGATGTACTTTGGCATTGTACGTACTGTAAACAGTTAAAAAAAATTTTTTTCAAACTCCTGTTTTTAGTCACAGTGACTTTGACTTTGGCCCCAGTGACCTGAGATACAAGTTTGGTGATATTACGTCAATGTGAATTGGAAGTTTCTTACTTGAAATCTACTGTTTAACTCGAGCAATGGCATACCTCTATCTAAGAACCAGGATTTCATTAATTTTGGTAATGACAGCAATAATCACTCATTGAACAGTTTGAAATTGTTATTATAAAAGAATAGAATAATAAAGATTATCAAAAAAACAATAATAACAGTAATATCGTAACAACAAAAGGACCATGATTGCCTTATATTGCTCACCTGGCTACCATTGGCTATTATAAAAGGTCAACAACAATGTGGCAGAAAACAAAGTAAAAGTACAGTACAATGTAGCTCTAAAAACTAGGTCAAAAGGGCAGTGCCAATTTTGACACTAGGGGCAAAGTTAGAACAGTTAAGGGAGAAATACAATAGACAATGTTGCACACCAAATATCTAAGCTCAAGACCTTAAAGTCCCAGGATCTTTTTGAAATTACTGATATTGTAAAATAAATATACGATAGGATAATGATAGAATCATGTTCTATTCACTCTTAAACAATGTTGACATATTCATTTCTTTAATATTCAAGTCGCTTTATCACCAAAAAGAGTTACCAGGAAGCCTTTTTTACTTTTTGCAACATCATCGAAAAAAATACTGCTCTATATTTATAACATTTACATCTATTTAAAAAGTAAAGTTATGAATGTGTTTGGTACAAATAAAGGTCATTTCTTACAGTAAGACATCTTTCTTGGTAAAATAAGAGCTACTTGTCAATGCAATGACTTTAAAGTTATGGAGAAGAAGATTTTCAAAAGATTTCCTATATAAGACATGCAAGGAATATCTCTGCTAAGCTTCATCAACATTGGCTTAGTGCTAGGAGATGTCGTTCGAAGGAAATGGTGGATAGCCGGAGAGTGATCCTAATAGCTTACACTGGCACTTTGTGCTAGGTGAGCTAAAAGCAGAACTTTCGTATTAATGCCTCACATTTAACTGCAAAATTAAGTTCTGAATAAAAAGACATGAGGGCCACAATAGCCCTATATAACTCACCTGAGTATCATTGCACTTTAAAAAAAAAGTAGGTCAAAAGATCACAATTAAGGTCAGTCATAGGAATTTTTAAAATAACTGCAAAACTGCAATAACAGTCCAACTTCCATCTCTCTGGCTTGAAAAATAAAAACTAGACAAAAGGTCAAATAGCATCAAAACTGTACATATGGTTCAAATTTCACTGCTGTAGCTTCAAAAACAGGAAGGTAGGTTAGCAGGTCAAGGTCAGTGTTGGGAGTTGAAATCTATATCTTAATTGTAAACATGATCCAACTTTCATTTCTGTAGCTACTGAAAGTATCTGCATGCAAAACAAGCCATATAATTCAAATTTCATTACTGTAGCTTAAAAAACAAGACAGTAGGTCAAGTCACCCGGGATGGAGCCAACTTGGGACTTCAATGTAGATCTGAACAACCTTGGCACAGGACCTCTAAGCATTGATACAAGTCAAATATCTCAGTTTAAAAATTGCTCTATATAACTATGTAAAACAAAATGACTCCCAGGGTGTGGTCAAATTTTATTCCAAGGTATGATTTGAACAACCTTGAATGGGGACCATTAGAAAATGCTACATACAAAGTATCTATGATCTTGGCCTTACAATTTTGGAAATGTATATTTTTTACAGTTTCCAATATTAACATTTATGTAACCCCTAGGGTGGGGTCAATTTAGACATATTGCATGAATCCACTGTCTCTGAAGGAATATGTTATCTCCCCCCACTACCAGAAACTGATCAATTTTGGCTCAGTTCTTTCAGAAGGGATGTTGTTTGAAAATGTGAATGTATGACTGACGTTCAGACATCAGTGATCACAATAACTCACCCACAGCACAAAGTGCTCAGGTGAGCTAATAAAACTGTAATTACACAACTTTGTCAATATTTCAATCATTGCTTTTAGCTAACTTTATAATATTACAGACATTTTTGTTTTCAGATTCTAACAATGGCAGTGGAGTGGTTGATAAAAAATTTACAAGCAAGTCTATACAAAGTTTCACAACTACTGGCATTTTGTCTCATAAGCAAAGTATTTGATGTGATATATTTGCTGATAAATCATGGTAGGCGACTCTTTTTTGCATCTAAATATTACTTCCCTTTTCACATAAGCTAGCTGCTGTCTATTGTTTCGTTTTTGTCGAACATGGTCCAAATGTGAATCACATTCTTTGATATGAAATGAAAGTATAATCTCCAAAACAAAAATCAGATCTGTGTATAAATTAGATATAATGCCCATTTTTATCTTCCCAGCTCATCTAGTTTAACACGGATCTTCTTCATAGAAACGTGTAATATCAGTTTTTCACAACTGGCTTGAGTTTCTTTGAACCAACAGCTGAAAATAAAGACAAATACCTAATTATGTAACTCGTATTTTAAGAAGCAAGTACAAAACTGCAAGTTCAATACCTCCTATATAGAATACATCAATGTCTGTTTCAAAATTTTAGCAGGTTAAGAAATAACAATGATTTACCTTTGACATACAGCACTGTAATATTTTCAATGCCACAGTTTATCAGGTAATGTCTACATAAGTACATGTACTTTAATACATGGCACAAATCAGTGTCATTTCACAAATTTTAGCCACTAAAAAGGTAGAAAGGATGTATTTTTTTTACAGCAAACAACCTCATCAGCAACAACTTTTAGCAGATTAAGAGATCAGAATAATGTACCTTTTACATAGCACACTTCCGCATCTACTCCCAGTTTTAGCAGGTAGTCTATCCACAATATCTGCTTGTATGACAGCCTGTCGTTTGGACCTTTCACCTCGCAAATCTAGGGTGAAACAAGAATTGTTTGTACTGCCAGCAGGAGATACACAGTTTAAACAGAATCACATGAGCTATGTTTAATTCATACATTGTAGGTGAAGTTTTGAATGTTTGTTTCTTTTCTTAAAAGCTGTTTAAAAATGCTTTTTTCCATTAATAGATATACATGTACCTCTATCCAGTTGCAGAAATGGAAGGTCACAAATCTAAATACATCCACAAAATACAAAATTACAATTTCAACAGTAACATTAATACTTATCATTGTTGCTAGGGGTTCTTGCTAAACAGTGCAAATCATAATCATGATCTGCACTGGTCACAAAGGCAGTACAACCCCCCCCCCCACACTCACTTCCCCCCGCCCCCAAAAAAAAAATTAAAGCACTGAGCAATGGGTCCAGGATAATGTACCTTGAACTGTTTGGTGTCTGTGTTCCACAAAGTTAGATCAGGAAATCCGCTCCTGGTATGCCGAGGATCTTTCACATACCTCTCCAGAACACCACCAACCACTGGTCCTTCCATACAGCTGATCAGATTCTGTTCAATATAGATTATTGAGAAAGTACTTTTTCCTGCTGGATGTCTGGATTTTATGTACATTATAAACAGTCTGTTGGTTTCAGATGTTCGTATGAATCTCCTAAACCCCACAAAGGATTTTCATAATATTTGTGTCAAATGTTCATCTCAAGATTCAGACCCAATGTTGGAAACCCGCATGGTCAACATCACTCTGAGGGATGGGTGGTGGGGATTTTTGGTTTCTTGTGTCCACTGCATATCTCGTAAACCCTATGAAGGATTTTCATAAAACTTGTGTCAAATGTTTATCTCCATAAGATGCAGAACCAATTTTCAAACCCACAGGGTCAACATCACACTGAGGGATGGTAGGTGGGGATTTTTGGGGTCTTGTGTCCACTGCATAGCTCCTAAACCCTGTGAAGGATTTTTATGAAATGTTCATCTAAACAGGACAATGTGAAGGACCCATCTTCTAATCTTGTAGGTTCAAGGTCAAATGCAGGTGTAAGTTTTATTGAAGGTGATATTTGAAAAAGCGTAGAGATAAATAATGCATGTAAATGCAACAGAATGGGCATGATCAAACAAAGTTGCTTTAAATACCCTATATGGGGATCAAATGGTTAGCTATGGAGCATGTATTAAACTAGGTGCAATTGAAAAACCACTTAAAACTAGATTACCTGATGTGTTTCAGGTCCAGAAAACTTTTCCCAGTTTATACCAGTACACATTTTCCCTTCATGCTCGCTCCAGATGCGACCCGCCTCTGTGGTAAGCTCCTGTATAAAGAGTTAATAAATGTAACATTAGTTTCAGTCTCTATGACCCAACTGCACTGGATAACTGAGCTTTATACTGTTTCCAAAAGTATCTTTGCCTATAAAATGTTAGTGTGTTTTTGAAGACTTTCATGCCAAAGTTTAAATGAAAGTTTTACATTCTATATAATCTGAAACTGCTTTGCCCCGAACCCGCAATTTGTCCATTAAAAAGTGCTCAGACAAGCAGAAAACCTATGCATAAAATCAAAATCGCAGCAATTTTTGACTTAGGAGAAATATGATTTCACATTAAGCTTTTAAAGCTATTGACAGATGGTTAAATTTTCTAATTGATGCACAATTACATTCTGCACTTGGACTGAATGTTAAGTTCACATCATCACACAACCGGTCATAACTTAATTCCTCAGTTCACTAGCAAAACCAAATTTACCTCCAAACAAACCATTGCATTCACTGTATATCTATCTTAAACAAGACCCAATTCTATCTCGCTGTAAGCTATTATATTACATTCCATATACATGTACATCTATTTCTAACAAAACTAACTTTACTTCTAACCATTATATATATGGTGTATGTGCATTTATCTAAATGAAAACTGGAATTACCTAGCCACAAGCTATCTTATACATGTACACTATACAACCATCTAAATGAGTAAAACAAAACTGAAATTACCTCCACCGAAGCATTTTTCAGCCATTCCAGTCGATCATCAATATGCTGCTGCCTGTTCAGATAGAAATCTTGCGTGGCAATATCCAGGGGACATGACTGGAATGGTCCGTGAAATACATTCTTGACGTCCATAAACATGATGTCCCAGAACAACAAAATAAACAGGTTACTCACTATGGAACCTTCTGCATGCAGACCTGAAAATTACGCATTCAACAAAATTGTGATATATACCAATTACCACATAGACTTGTAAAAATTTGGGTTTTTTCATTATTGTTTTGAGATTCATACCCTTTCTCATAACAAGTGTTTTCTTGAATTTGCTCCCTCACAGATTTTTATGAAAAAAAAAGTCCTTAAAACTTAAAGTTCCAGTATAAATTCCTGTGAAGTATATCAGTATATTTGAAATCATACACTACCAAATTATAAAGTGTTACAAACACTTCTGAAAATCCAAAGTAACCATTTAGCTTAGCGGTG
>JAFMSR010000003.1:14583204-14594296 GCA_022818135.1 Saxidomus purpurata
ATTTAAACAAACTTTGAAGAGGTCTACTAGGCAATGCTACATGCCAAATATCTAAGCTCTAGGCCTTGTGGTTTCAGAGAAGATTTTTAAAGTTTTTCCTATATAAGCCTATGCAAAACTAAGTGACCCCCTGTGCAAGGTCAGTTTTAATCCGGGGGTCATAATTTGAACGATCTTGATAGAGGTCCACTAGCCAATGCTTCATGCCAAATATCTAAGCTCTATGCCTTGTGGTTTCAGAGAAGAAGATTTTTAAAGTTTTTCCCATTTGTTGCTATAGCAACCAGAGTTCTGCACGGAATGGAATTCTTTGAACAATTTTGGTAGAGCTTCATGCAAGGAACATTCCTGCATAGTTTTATCATCATTGGCCAAGATGTCATTTGAATCAAAATGTTGACAGACGACAGACAAAGGACAATCATCGATTAGAAAAGCTCACCATGGCGAAGACAGGTGAGTTAAAAAGCATACATATAAAAAAGCATAAACAAATCTAACATTCTGTGACCGAAATAAACATAAAGAGAGGCCGAAACGTCATCATAATTTTCTTGAGGCCGAAACATATTTGGTCCGAAACGTCTGGCTTCGGAGTTACCTCCCTTTTCTTGTGTTACGACATTTGTAGTAAAACAAAAATACTGTGTCAGCATGAAAACGGTTAGCACGAGTTTGATCAAATCTTCTAATTGTAATTAAAATCTGAATGATAGTTAATGTACATGTAGTAAGACCTTATTAAATATTCCAAATCCTAGAGTCTGGACCACGGCACAGTGACGAAACAGTGTAATCTGGGTCTAGCCCAATGTCTTTGACGCTTTTATTCCTATTTCACATTATAGCGATATGGTCAACTGACACCATAAAAAGACCAATTTAGTTATGGAAGCTAGAACTAATCTGGGTCCTAATATAACGGGTCTGGTAACGAACGCTATCCTGTCATTATTTCAAATCTTTAGGGTTACATTGATAACAGGCTCTTAATCGGTCATTTGCATATTAACAGATGATTTGTTCTTTTAAAGTATTTAATTAATTTGCAGTCAATGTAGGGCCCTATCACTATCACAACTGGCATATTTAGTTTTGTTCAAGGAGCTATGAAAAGCATAGCTGTGAAACGCAACTCATCAGTTTCACGCAAGAGGTCTTTGACAACCTTGAAAATGGTCAACAAACAGATGTAATTGT
This sequence comes from Saxidomus purpurata, assembly GCA_022818135.1. Lineage (NCBI taxonomy): Eukaryota > Metazoa > Mollusca > Bivalvia > Venerida > Veneridae > Saxidomus > Saxidomus purpurata. Next base: position 14,584,405 of record JAFMSR010000003.1, read on the forward strand.
TATGGATTTTAGTAAAGCATTTGACAAGGTTGATCACAATAAACTGACTTACAAACTCGAACAGCTTGGAGTCCACCCAACGGGCATCACGGTGGATTAAGTCATTTTTAAAGGACTGCACTCAAAGAGTTGTAGTAGATGGCTGCACTTCAGACACCCTACCTGTCCTATCTGGGGTCCCCCAAGGCTCTGTCCTTGGCCCTTGCCTCTTCCTCTCTTACATAAATGATCTTCCCGACACAATAAAAAGCAAAGCCCGACTGTTTGCAGATGATACCATTGTATATATATCTGACAGTCAAATCTTCATCAGACTCCCAAATCCTACAAAGTGACCTGGTTGCTCTTGAACAGTGGGAAAAACTATGGTCAATGGAATTCAACCCTGATAAGTGTGAGGTGTTGCGGATAACTAGAAAAAGGAACCCTACCATCTTCCCATACATCCTGCATGGCACTGAATTAAAAAGCACCGATGCCGCTAAGTATCTTGGGGTAACCATCTCTAAAGATCTGAATTGGTCAGCCCATATAAATAATGTAACATCTAAAGGAAAAAACACTCTCCGCTTCATCCGAAGAAATGTCAAAACAAACAATAAGGAAATCAAAATAAAGGCTTATAACACCTATGTCCGCCCTCAACTTGAATATTGTTCAACTGTTTGGCATCCATGGCAAAAGTCCCTTACTAGCAAAATTGAAATGATAAATAGATCAGCTGCACGCTATGTCTGTAATAACTATGACTATACAAGCAGTGTTTCCCAAATGATTAACACCTTAAATTGGCAAACCCTAGAACAACGTCGTCTACACACCTCCCTTATTGTTTTCTATAAAATCAAAAACAATCTAGTCCATGTAGACCACCAGCACCTCACCCCTACCAGGAACCTGAACTACCTAATTCCACAGTCACGTACACAATATCACTTAAATTCCTTTTTTCCTAGAACAATTCGCCTCTGGAACACCCTCCCAAGCCATGTACAGTCCAGCCCCAGCCTTAGTCTATTTGCTGAACAGCTGGCCACTGTACACTTAAATTAAGCTTCCTCTCTTGTTTTTAATCTTAGCACTGTAGACTTTTTATTCTTTTAACATTGCACTTCGTGAGATCTATCTCACTTTTAACAACTGTCACACGACCTGCGCCTCCGTATCATAATCAGTATTGATTGTCTCGGAGTATTATGTAGATGTAGATGTAGAAAATAATTGCTAGGTGGTGCTGTTGCAGGTAGAGGAACAGTCTAAGTCATGTTGGAGATATGTTAGAGGAACTTTCCTGGCCAACCTTAGCCAACGTAGGGACCACTTGACAAGCCTTGTGTACTTCTGTAAGATTCATAATGACCTAGTCCAGATTGATAAGCCCAACTACCTCCACTTGCTCCAGCATGACTACAGCCAACCACCCATACCAATATGCAAGACCATTTGCGTACTCGGAAACATACAAGTTCTCCTTTTTTCCAAAAATCGTAACACTTTGGCACTACCTACCTGTTGATGCTGTCTCTTTAGAAACAGTGGGCACTTTCTTCTACTCTGAGGTTTGACAACTATAAAATAACAGATAAAAAAACGGGTCAAACCGATGAGCCGAATGAATAAGGCTAGGGCGAAACTACTGTATGCTAGATATTTGTATAATCAGATAATGATTTGATAAGTGTGTTTTCATAATGCTATCATAAAATATCATATGCCGGAGCTGAAAAAAATTCTTTGAGAAAAAGCATAAACATTATACAGTAACATCATGTACATAGAAATACAATAATTTATATTACACACATGTATAATGTATGCTATTTACATGTTACATGTGGGGGATTTCATCCACACTGTTTGCACATATACAAAGAATAACTTTAGGCTAGCTAAAGAACTTCAGCATACAATGTACCCAGTCAAAGCCACAGCTGATGAAAAACAAATACAAAAATAGCGGCATTTAAAGTTTTGGAAGCCAGAACTAACTGTAGGCCTACACATTTACTAAATTCCAACAACTATGCGGCGTACAACGTTTGTCCTGGGCAACTAGCCAAACATTCATTTGAATTCCAGTAATTGGCAGGATAAAAAAAGGCTTTCCTTTGATAATTCTAGGGTACAAAAGTTACATAACGCCTGACATACCAGATAGTTGAAATAACTTGCTGGTTACCCACGGCAAAACAGCGTATGCTACTAGCCAAATTCACTGGGCTTGTTGGTTTGACCGGTTATTTTTTGTCTGATATTTTATAGTTATCAAACCTTAGAAAGTGCCCATCAAAAACCTATCATGCTGGCTTCAATGTCAAATTAATTAGACTACATAACAACTAACTTGTCTGACTTTTAAACATAAAGGCACGCACTGAAAAAAATTTCCTATTTGGCCAAATGAGACAAATAACAAACATAAAAGTGAAACAATTCGTAATTTTTTCAGGACAAAAGATGAGTGAGGTTTCAAAGAGAAGAAAGTTGTCTTTGAAGAAAACAACAGGACAAAACACAAGAAAACCCAAAGTGCAGCCTGGGAATACAATTATTTCTATGTTCAAAAGACAAACAGATAAACAGACAAACTTAGACAGCGAACCAGTTAAAGAGTCAGGAAGTGAGGGAGATGTTGTGATAACTAACGTTATTGGACTGGATACAGGTATTTGTTCGTTTGATTTGCAAGTACGTACATTTGATCTGACTGATTTAAAAACAGATATAAAATTTAATATGCTTGTTACTGCCTTCTGTGAAAGCAGATACATGTATATTTGAATGGTGACTTAAGAATCAGGGTCCTTCAAATAGCCTTTAATGACAAGCTACTAAACAATCTTTTTGAGGTTTTATAAACACCTTAAAGTGAAGGACATTTTCTAATAATTTTGGAACACAATTTTAAAGACAAGAAAACATGACAAATTTGATGTAAGCCTTCAATTCACAGATTTGACATTGTTTTAGTCTGTCTCTTTCAACCATTGCAAATCTAATTTCAGATTTACACCAGTCTGGTTCAAAGTCAACTAGTGGTGCTAAAACTGAAGAAGACAGAAACCATCCTGAACAAGTTAAGGCAAAAACAAAGAAACTGAGTCTATCTGAGAGAAAAAGAGCAAAGGCAAAGGAAAAGAAAGAGGCTGAAAGTGCATCAGATTCTGATTTTGATTCAGGCAGGTCTTCACTACGAAAGAGAAAAGCAAGATATAATAAACCTTCAAGATCATTGTCAGAAAGAGTTGCTAGTGAACATGGAAGTCCATACAAACTCAGGAAAAGGAACACAGTTCCTATTGTTCAGGTTTCAGATAGTGAGTTAGATGCTGAACATGGAAGTGATAAACTGGTGCTTCATAGAAACATAAAAGTGAACAACTCCAAGGGCCTTGAATCTGCTGAAGGTCTTGAAGGAGTTACTAGTTTAGAAAAGCAGAATGCTGAAAGTTCTGAAGATGATGATATTATACTGGATATTGCTAAATCTGAGGGTAAGAGCAGATACTTCAGTGATACAAATAAAAGAAAATCCTCAAGTTTGTCTGGAAAGAGAGGCCTGTCATTAAAGAAGTGTAGAACTGGAGAAGGGAGTGAAGAAGAAAAGTTAAAATTTCAAGACAAGGCAACTGTAAACCATCCATCTCCTGATAAAATAATTGAAATAGTAGAAAAAGATTCTTGTGAAGATACTGACACAATTGATGTAGAAAAACATTTCAGTACTAATGTGAACAAGTCAGAAAAGTCTGTTGTGAACAATGTCAACTCCATTCTAATGAAAAGGGGAAACTCAGATAAAGAAATGAATGAATTAGACACTAGAACAAGAAAACATGACAAAAAGTCTGAAGGTAATAATAAATCAAATGGTAAGAGAAAAGGGTTGGTTTCTGGCAGGGCAGGTTCAAAAACTAAACCCAAGCCAGGAGACATTTCAGCAAAGATAGAAAAAGCAGATGCTGTAGCAGCTGATGGAAGTGCAAATGCTAAAGAAGATTCTGACAATGCTGACGATGATGATGCTGAAGGAAAAAGTGAGATCACAGAGTTCAGAGTGCCATACTACTTAGAAAACTTCAAGACAGTAATGAAAAGTGTGTTGGATGACAAAGAAAATGCAAGGTTGTTTGATGATATTGACATGAAATACATTGAAACCTTTAATCAACTGGAAGGTAAGGTACTTAGTGATATCAGTTCTGTAAATGAAAGTGGTATGATTGCGAAAACTTTATATGTGCACATAAACAAAAGTGCAGATATGTTAGTTTTTACTTTCACAGTCAACCCTTAGAATAAAACGAAATGTTTAATTAAAAGCTTTGATACACTTTTATTCAGAGAAATGTAGATATGATTAAACAAGTAATTTATAAATGTATAATTCAGTGACTGAATAGTCTTCAGTAATCCAGAGTAGCTGTGACACATACAACCAAGCTATTGTGACTGCCATTCATCCATCATAGACCTATCTTTTTGTAAGTCTGTCAACAATCTTACAGTGGAGTCGCAGTGGTAAGCAAAATGCAGTCTTTGCTTTTGTTATCAAATTTTACAAATTTTAATTCATTAGTAAATTTCTTCTTTGTAGAGACATGCCAGAAACTTTATGTGAGGTTATTTTCTCGGAAGTTGTCATGGCTACCGATGTCAAAGGTCAACTATCCGGAGATCAGTGATGACATACCGGAACTCGTCGATACCCTGATTACTGCTGGTCTACTGCTTTCAGGTAAATAAAATATGCAAAGATTTTAATGAAATTTCAATTCTTTTTTTCCTTCGAAATTTCTTGAATTTTAGTGCATTTCATTTGTAGCATTTTCTGTTTTTGTGTTCCTGCTTTTGTGGGGCAGTCTCAGAGTGATGATGTTGGTTTTATTGATCGTTTTGAAATCACACTTTCTGTGGTTTTGTGATTTAGAGTGGCTGACTTAAAATTACTGTGACCTCTCAATCATTTATCGAGGGTCGTGGGTTTGAGCCCTGTTTCCAACAATGTCTCTTTTATGAGAGAAAGGTGGCGGATTGTACGGGAGAATTTGGTTCTAGCACTGGTGCTTCCAAGGAACAATGGTAAGCAAATCTGCCTACTTGTACAAAATAAATGAAATACAGTGGAATCAGGCATTAAACCCAGAGAAACAGACAGTAACTGTCACACTTCTTGTGTATTTTAATGTTGATAACAGTATTAGTGTTGCAGTAGTATTAATCTGAACACTAAAACTTCCTTGTTATATGATATTTGAGGTTAAAATCATCTTTGAACCCACAGTTTACCTTTTTCAGGAGCTGGACTGTCAGAGCTGCTGGTAGTGCTCAAGATCTTGTCAGCCCCAGATTTAAAGGGGCTAGCAAAATCATTCCACATAAACTGTCAGGGTATGACAAAGTCTAGGATTATAGAGGAGCTAATGAAGAAAAGCCAGCAGAGTTCAATCTCTTCCATGTTTAAAGGTGGTGTCACAGGGACAATGGAGAAGACAATACTCAACAGGTACCTTAAATGATTGAAGAGTATAGGCTTTTGTTGTATAAATCTGGCACTGGGTGCCTATAGAGTAATTATTGAAATCAAAAAGTAATTGTTTGAAATCTAAGAGTAATTATTGGAAAAAAAATTTAGTTGAGAGTAAAGAGATACTTTGAATCACTTTGACTTTGCAAAACAAAAATCTTGCGATTTTTGATCTACGGGTCAATTTATGAGACTATGAATTCTCGAACAAGCGATCCCATCTGTCTCGTATGTTTCCAGAAATCTTTCATTTCCAAATAACTAGCTAAAAAGATGAATTCGTGAACGGGTGCTCTTGCGAAAAAAAGCGAATATTTAATGATTTACTGTATTATTGTGACTAGAGAGTTGACAGTTGAAGAATAATAGTTGAAATTAGAGAGTAATAATCAAACGAAAAGATAGAGAGTAAAAAATGAACTGAAATAGTAGTTGAAAGTAAAGAGTATAAGGCATAGTAAGTGAAATTAATGAATTACTTTCGAAATAAAAGTAATGCTTTTAGTACTGGAAAAGCTCATACTTAGGTTTGATACCTCTTTCTTACAGCTCATTTAAAAAACACACATTTCAGTACATGGTATGTAGTACACATCTATACCTTTTGTGTTTTCCAGGGCCAAATCATTACAGTAGGAAGTAAGTATGTAGACTTCAGGATGAACCAAGAGCCGTCTTTATCAGGGTGCTCATGCTGTTTTCTTTGTACAGTACAAACTTTGATGAAGAAAGTGGAGGCGGGGGCCAGAATCAGCTGTAAGATTTTGAGCGAAAAAATTTCCATTTTAGAAATTTAACAGAGTAAAGGTCCAAATAATCAGTATTTTTATATTCCTTGTGGATATTTACTGTGCTTGTTATAAGATAACAAGGATTCAGATTAGTTTCAGGCAAATCAAGTAACTTCTGTCATCGTTCAAGTCTCTTTAAATCCTTACTGTACTCAAACTAAGTTAATTGTAAGATAACGACAAAAAAAAAAGAAGTTATCTTTAGATATTAATTCTAATGCCTCCCAACCCACCACTGTTTTCATGTTGCTATACTGCTTACTTACCAGTACAATGTACACGTGTAGTATCCTTGAAAATTCACTGTAAATATAATATATTGCTAACCTAAAGGAGGGATTTAAGTCCAACTTTATTACAGAATTTTCAAGGCTTTAATGTGACATTAGACAGTTAACCAATCAGATTATTAGGTCGCATTCATTTCTTCATTTGGTCTTTACTGTAGACTCGTACGCAAGTTTAAATTTATTTCAGATGAAACAAAACACTTATAAAAATATGGAATTATTATAAAAACTGGTAGTTACAAACTAATGGTAGACTGTCATTTTCTTTCATTTTTTTTCTTGGTTAATTTACATTTTGAAATTAAAGATTCATAGAGACAAGCTATAAAAGCTGAGAAATACTTTCCCGAATGTAAATAATTTATCAGTACGCCGGCATGTGCATAATGGAAAGATTGGAAGACATACACAAGCTAAAACAAAATCTGTTGACTGTTTTATATCTAACTTTTAACACAGGTTCCAGATGTTAATGGTGAATATTGGTAGAGTTGTCTACCCTTCATATACAGTGAACAGAAACATGTCTATCTTTCTAGACCGGGCTGCTCTTGTCAGGTAGGAAACATTGTTTAGGTCTTATACCCAGCTTGGTTAGTCATTGTTTGTGATAGATTGAATAATAATGTAAAGGCTTAATAGGGAAAATGTCCGAAGTCCAATTTTTGTCTCGTTAAGATGCACCCTGCAAGACACAGTTTAATTCCAGTATGGCTTTAATTTAGTTCAAACAAAACTGCAGTTTATTCTTAGAACTACATGTATTTACTAAACCAATTTACTACCCTTGCTACATCAGCCAAGAAAGGCAGATGACTTTTTGCAACAACTTGACTTTAACTTATCACCATTGTTATATACTTGTAAATATAAATTAATCCGAGTTCATAATAGGCTTTGCACTTGCTAATGTGAGAAAAAAGAGTGTATGTACAGTGTCAAAAAGCAATGTTTTTACCCATTTCATTTTCTTTTAAAAAGAAGATAACGTAACCTTTCTCTTTTGACCTTTTATTATCAGGTTGTGTGCCTCATTGTCTTATTACAGGAACTGTCTAAGTTTCTAACAGAACATGTGAGTCTAGCACCAGTCATTCCTGAGAATGATAGTTAGGTCAACTACCCACCTGTAAACAGTTTGTACAATATTTTCATTATACTGTTGAAACAGTTGTAAAAGAAAGAAGTCAAAGAAATTTTACAGAAAATATGTTTTGTTTACATGTTCATTCAAAATATTTCTAAGGTTTGAGACAGCTCTGCAGTTTGAGATGGACATCCAAGGTATGACAGAAAGAGGCAAGTGGACACAAGCCCATGATGTGTACAAACTGGCAAAGGAGGCTGGAAAACATGTGGTAAAAGATGAGCAATACATGGAGTAAGTGCTGGAATAGTTTATTATTGCAATGAAAATATCAATCTATGAAGCGGAATGCTTTTTGAGGTTACAATAATAAGAGATATTAGCTCCTCACCCAAAATGATCACCTTTTGTCTGGTCACCTGTCTGTCCATCTATGGGCACAATGACTTTTCGATTCATACATGTACTTCAGTTTTTAAGCAATCACTGCAAGGCTTGGCAAAAATGTACACCACCATGGATGGAGACCTGCTTCTTGTTTTTCTGGAGAAACCTAACCAACAGAAAGAACTTTAATACAGATATTGTCTGAACATTTCAGATTCTGAATACAGGGTTCCCACTCTTACGTATTTAAAATTTAAGGACTTATATGGACCTTCTAGGACTTTTCAAGGACCTTTTTACGATGTATACTGTTTAAGTTAGAAGCCTTATTTTATTATTTCTCGTCGCTAGGGTAGGAGAGCTTAAAATTGGCGGGATGGTCTAAATTCCAGTACTTTTCCCGTAAATTCACCGTACATTGCCAAATTCACTGACTTTTCAAGGCCAGGCCCAATTCTGAAATTTGAGGACTTTTCCCGATTTCCCGGAAGCGTTGGAACCCTGTGAATAAATAAAAAAATTTCTCTCTAGCTCAGATAATGGCTAAGTCACAGGAAAACTTGCCTGTTTAAAGTCTTCTAATTTAGGTGATGTAGAAAGAAGCTCTCTAAAACATGCATTAATCAGTTTTGACACTACCCATGATAGAACTGATCGCTTTCTAAGCAATTTTCATTACTGTATGTTTATGCTTAGGACAATAAGCTCAGTCTGTCTTAAAAATCTGACAAAAATAAATTACAATTCAAACAGGACTCACGATTTTGTCTCAATACATATTAGGTTTTATTATTCCATAAGCAATGTGCCGGCCCGTATGCTGTTAAAATATGACAATACAATAAATTGAATACAATACAAGTTTTATTTCATGTTTGGGATAAATACAATAAACATGACCAGACATATTGTATGTACCGCATGACGTTAAATACATATCTGTGTAGGAAATAACACTTTGCATTTATTAACTTTTTGTAATATCTGGTCATGTTAGAAACGATATAACAACCTTTTCAGCATTGTTATCATCTAATAAACAATTCTTTGTTGTTGATGCAGAGTTATAAACCACTCACTGACAGGTTTCTGTGGTTAATTACTACACATCAGAACTCCAAATCATTGTTTATTAGACAATAACAACTGAAACCGATATTATTTCATAATTATCTAATCAGACTGCATTCAGCAGGAAAATAGTGAACATTGTATTTCACTTCCTCAGGTGGGACAGTAGTCTACCTCAGTTCTTGCGTCTGTACACAGCTGGCAGTGTGTATACACGGATAGATAACCAAGGCGTAGAGATCTTACAGAGGCTCAAACTTTACAAGGAGGCAGTGCAACTGCTAGAAGAGCTTCTGGCACGGGATTTGTACTGTATACAGTATAGAGGTCATTGGTATGAAAGGCTGGCTTTAAATCTAGAGGCACATCTCAAATCTGTGAAGAAGGTATGTATGTACGTACTTGTAATTGTAGCGATGTACATTGAATTAAAATCTTGGGTCCATGAGAAACAGTCAGAAATAGAGGGAATCAACTGGCCGAGGGGATGAATACACTGTTGTAATGGAAACTCCCAAAAGGGGCAGAACTTTCCAAAGGGGGAGAGAAGATGAGATTAATGATTCAGGGACTTTAGTGCTGATTGGTTGTCATCTTCCTGTATTTTTTTAGTTTCTGAAAACTGATAACTAATATATCTTCCCTCCTTAGAATTTAACTGCTTTAATTTATATAGCACTGAAAAGTAGTCTAGCTTGAGGATTTTGTAATTGTACTGGATTTATCCAAAGCTCTTAAA
>JAFMSR010000003.1:14600934-14614284 GCA_022818135.1 Saxidomus purpurata
CTTTCATTAATATTCTAAATGGCTAAAATCCCACCTTGTTTCCAGTGCTTTCAGAACTTTGATTTATTATTTCAGTGGTGACTGGAAATCTAAAAACACAAAATCCTACTCCGGGCAATCTACAGCTAGCAGAGAATATAGCCCTTGTACATTCCATTCCTGGATGGACGGTGGTTGACTCAGTAAGTTAAGCTTTTAGATATGATCCATTTCATTTACAATGTACTACAGCAAGTGTTACACCATATATGTAATCAGTATATCATGGACAAACATGAGGGGTGTTCAAAAAAATTCCAGACAGCTCGCTTTCTTCTTTATTAAACAACATATTTTGACAAAGATATGACTGTTGATACATTAAAGTATATCCAATCTACTTCAGTAGTCTTTTTATTTATGGCTGTTTTTGTTCTGTTTTAACTTTTTGAACACCCCTCATATATTTGATAGCGAAAACGTGTAATTCAATTTGAATCTAGTTTAATTAATATAATAAATGTACTATATTTGATACACATAATTTACTTTGATTTCATGGAGAAAGAAAACAGCAAACTTTAGATATCCATAAAATTGCATTTTAGGAATTTTTAAAAAAAATATTACAGATACAAAATTTACAACTTCAAGTGCCCTCAAAACTAAAATCCTTTAAAAAATTTAATTTCTGTCTGCAGAAATTTTAATGCAAAGTCAGTTTAGAGGGCCTATTTCAAAAACAAGCTACCGGTAAACCAAAATATTGTAAAAAAAGTGAAATGCTGTGCATTGAAAAATGTTGACGCCAGTTCGCTTGGAACTGAAAAGTTTGAATGAAGGGTTTAATAGGAAAACTATGTTCAAACACCATAGTTGAGATCAATTTTGAATAATCTGAAATCAATGTTCATGGAGCACAGTTTTTCTTTATGGGGATTACTAGATTTATGAATTTATGATCACAATGAAAAGCATCCAACATTGCCATTTGCAATCAAAGTTAAGAAATACATGATTTTACATTCAGTCACGTCAGTTTTATCTTTACCTCTAACACTGTTAATCTGTTGTCATCAACAGAAAATGGTGAAAGTAAAAGAACCAAGAAATATAGGGAGAATGATGAAAGCCTTCGATTCTGTGACGGAACAAATCAGATCGACTCCAAAAATTAGTGCTGTGTTTATATCAAGAAATATTTTATCGGCGGAGCAGCTTATGTTTGCACAAAAAAGATGGAATCTTCCCATCTTTGACAGGTACAGTTTTAGTCAGATACATCAGATTTGTTTGCCTTATTTCAAGTGTTTATTATAATTACCCTACCGGTCATATGACCTGTTTGGGGGCTATAGGTTTGCGCTGTTCCGTGTGTTTGTCCGCAATTTTGTTTTCGGTCTGTATCTTTCACATGCATGGACTGATTTTGATATAACTTCACACAAAAGTTGCCCATACCTAAAGGGTGTGTCATGCACAACAACCAGCCAATTACAAAGTCAAGGTCACACCAAGGGCTCAAATACTACTACCCTGTATGTGTCTTCCACATACATAGACTAATTTGGATATAACTTCTTACAATTTTTACCCATACCACATGTACTACAACAGGCCACCTACTTATAAGTTCAAGGTCACAATTAGGGCTCGAACACTGCTACATGCAATTTCTTTTCCGGTCTGTATCTTCCACAGACTGATTTCTATTTAACTTTACACAATTTGTTACCCTTGCCATGCACAACACCCAGTCACCTGCTCCCAAGGTCAGGGTCATACATAAGGGCTCAAACTCTGTAAATTTAGAGTGTTGTGTACATCCTTCTTTTTAGATTGATCAAAACTGGTAGGGGACATCTCATTGCATGGCAATACCTCATTAACTTGTTCATATTTAGCAAAGCAGTGGATAAATCTTTGTTTACATATTACTGCTATCCAAATAATGTAATATAAAGAGTAATTTTCTAGATACACCAACATAAGAACATTGATCAAGCAACACTGGGAAAGTGAAAGCAACTTGTTATATTTTCAGGTCATTTATCTTGACGCAAGTGTTCAAGGCGCAGGCTCAAACAAGGGAAGCAAAACTGCATGTTGCATTAGCAGAGCTACCATTTTTGAAGTAAGTTTAACAGCGTTTGACAAACTGTAAAATCATTAATGTTTATGGGGCACTCCCTTGTGGGGATTTTTTCACCTCCTAGATGAGTGGTTGAGTAGAGTCGCTGACTTGAAATTACTGTTACCTTTCATAGATAAGGGTCATAGGTTTGAGCGCTGCTACTGACCATGTTTCTTGATTTGAGAAAGTTGGCAGTTTCTTTCGGAGGATAGGAGTCTAGTACTAGTTCTTCCTAGGAAAGATGGTTAGGTAAACTGCCCGCCAATTAAAATGACCAAAAATACAGTTGGAACGAGAGTTGAACTCCTACAACTACTCCTTTTTCTTTTGAGCCAATTTGACTTTTTGTAGCCAGAGCTAGCCCTGACAAATGTAATGAAGGAGAGAGCAGATGTGTTTTACAAACATTTCTTGTTGTTTTCAGATTTTGTATGGTACATGGGTTAAAGCCAGGAGAGTACGGAAAAACACATAGAAGTTTAGTATTTGCACCATTTGCGGTAAGAAACACGTGCACAAATTACTTTGAATGCCCCCGTAGTGTATGTATGGAATTGAAACTGAAATTGATAGCATTGATTAAATGTCATGTAGGTTACCATGTTTTAATCAGATTTTGAAGCTGATGTTTTTAACTTAACAGTATTACCTGCATGAATATTTGATTACAGCACTGTTACATCACAAATTCAAAATGGCCACCTTCATCATCAATCATTTTGGAAATTTTCAATCTTCACATTTAGAAAATTTTTCAACAGTGTGTTCCTGGTAACAAGTTCTTCAATTTGAATTCAAAATATTATCTGACTGTAAAGACCTAGAGCGTCGCAATTACTGATGCATTTTACCGGGTTTGAGCTTCACACAAACTTGGCTGATCTGTGTAAAAAGAGAGTTTACACATGTAAGTATTCAAGAAGAGAAAATGTGTATTTCAAGTTTTTCATAAAGGATAAATGAATACTGTATTCTTGTGTTTGCTTTTTTCAGACACGTGAGAGGAAACTCCGGGCAGCATTGGCAATGTTAGAGAAACAGAGATCTATGGTGCGTAACAAACGTTCCACTCGGCAAATTCCAACAATAGCTGTGATTGGTTATACCAACTGTGGTAGGTATCTGATTGGCTAGAAAGAACTGTGATTGTAGATACTGTAATATGTAAAAGGTCCAGACATGTCTGGCTTGTGGGATGGTTAACTCGTAAATAACAAATTCTATGGGACCATTTAAATTTGTTCCTTATATCTGGAGTTATATCCATATAGAATTGTCATATTAAATGAAGAAGGATAAAAGTTTGGCTCAGAAAATCACTTCCTTATATGCAAATTTTACATATTATTCAGAATTGTTATATATGGGATTCTTAGTATTATGTATCTTTGATTGGCAGAACAAGCACTAGTAGACTTAAGGTACTTTGACTGGATATTTGGGGCTTTTGGTTTAACCTACTTGTATTATAGTTAGTGATCTCCTGCAAGTTTTGAAGATTGATCTTGTAAGTTAAGGTATGGATAAACCAAGCATGGATTTGTCTTGTCTTTATGCTTCCAGTGTACAGCCGAAAGTGTTCTTGCAAAATGACATGAACATTTGATTTTCACTCATAAAGGGCAGATTTATTTCACTTGACTTGACTGAAAGTTATGTGTCAGCTGTAATTTATTCAATTAGGGCATACTTCTGTACTTGTCACATTTCAAGTTTGTGTCTATTTTAGGTAAAACAACATTAATAAAAGCGCTGACAGGGGATGAGGACATGATTCCCCGGAATAAACTATTTGCCACTCTTGACGTTACTGCACATGGTGGAATTCTCCCCAATCACATGATGGTGGTATACATGGACACGGTAGGGTTTCTCACCGACTTGCCCATCAGCCTAAGGAGTGCATTCACAGCCACACTGGAGGACACCATAAATGCAGTATGTATCCTGGATTGTAGATGTTTCTGTATAAAAAAAATATATTTGATATCATGCGTTCAGTGTTTTGTCATAAGATGAAGGTAGGTTATACTGCGACAAACTCACTGTTTTCAGTGATGTTATGAAATCTGATAATTACGACATTTGGTCCAACATTAACATGGGTCACTGACTGTTCCAAGACGCACGTTACCTTGGATTCAGCCTGTTACCTAAATGTATGTTTGTTCTAAGAATAGTGTTGTGTCAACATTATGTATATGATGGCCTTTATTTTTTTGCACATGGTTAAAAGGTTAGACACTGTCTGCTGGCTTTTCTCATGGTTGGTGGATTCATTTTTCTGTGTGTAAGTCTGGCTGTTGGTGAGTGGTGTGTTTGATGATGATAAGGGATCACTTTATGTATTTTATCCTTTTAAGTCTTCCAGGAAGCAAAGAGCGAACAGATTTTTCTTTAAAATGCTTGTGACTTAACAAATATGATGTAAGACATGGTTGTAATTGGTGTAAGTTTAAAGTAACCACTTCGTTTTACTAAATACATGTATATCAAAGACATACTGAAAAAATTAATGTTTTTTATCGAATGTTTTGTTTTCTACTTCATACAGGATTTGGTCATACATGTTAGAGATGTGAGTCATCCAGACTTTGAATTCCAAAAGCTCAATATTATACAGTCCATACAGAAAATATTGCCAGAAGATAAACGAGACACAATGATAGAGGTCTGTAACAAAGTGGACAGGATTGATGAGTAAGTTTAGACACAGTACTTTCCCTTGCACAAGGAATTAAAGTGCAGGTTGACTCACAGTAGTCTCCCTTGATGTAGGGATTGATGAGTAAGTTCAGACACAGTTCTTTCCCTTGCTCAATCAATTGAGGGTCATGGGTTCAAGCCCTGCTGTCGACCATGCTATTCATGTGAGAAAGTTGACAGTTTCTTACAGAGGTAAGGGATCTAGTACTGGGACTTCCAAGGAATGAAGGTTAGCTAAACTGCCCACCTGTAAAAATGTCGGAAATATGATTGAAACAGGCGTTTATTCCATACAACTACAGCAACAACAAGCAATGCTGTCTCATGAAAGAAGAGAGGGAGAGAGATGTGTTATTATCGAATGCACTGCAAGAACAAGTACAATGTACTATATTTTTAGTTACAGACCTGTTAACCTCTACAACCTCTCTAACATGTGTGTTAAACCAAGAATGTGCGTTGGTCTAATTTCAGGTCCGAGAGATCAGGAATGCTTGGTGGTCTTTCTAGTCCAGATGTGTTTTGTGTATCTGCTGTTACGGGGGAGGGAATGGAAGAGCTTACACAAGTGATACAGCAACGTCTTCTGCAGAATATCAACTTCTTGCAGAAGAAAATCAAAATTCCGCAGAATGGACCACACCTTGGGTAAGGCTTTTGATGTAGTACACCAGATTTTATTTGCGTTTAGACTACCTAGGCACAGAAATGTAGGGTGTAGATTGTATTCATGTACAAAAGAGTGCTTTTTTTATATGCCCAAAGGGACGTATTATGGGTACACCTGCGATGGGCAGTGTGCAGCATCCACACATTGTCCACTCTCTAAGTAGAACAGTTTTCATTTGATCTTCACCAAACTTGCTGAACATGTTTGTGGGCATAATGTCTAGGCCAAGTTCGATAACCAGCAAAATCTCCTGAGGCACTTTTGGAATGGCCCTTGAATTATACAAAACCTATGAACTGCTGGATACCGAGTTATTTCCTCTCTGAAGGGTGTATTTTGTGACAGTTTTGCACTCTTGTTTCTTTCATACTAATTTCTTTTAGCTCAATTATGAAACCAGTTATCTCATTTAATACTAATCATACTTGAGACTGTGATTGAGCCAGCACTTTCATTAGTGGTACCAATTTAGAGCTGGGTTGACTGAGGCATGTGTGGTATATGTCTTTCCCAAGGACACATCCCAAGTAGCCTGACCAGTCCTCTTGATTGTAAAACTCTAGTCTCAAATCATTATTTGCTTTTTGAGATATAGATTATTTGTAGCTTTTACCATACTCAGTACATTTTGGGTTTCAGAGGTGACACATTTCAGATACGCTGAACAATTGGGTCGGTGATTAGATATGTGAGATAGATAAAGTTGAGTTATATATAAATGGTGCATATTAAAAAAATAATTGCAACAAGATTACTATTTCAATGGTTTGCAAGTCTGGCTATACAAGGATATGCAAATATTACTGTACGAATTTCATCATAGGCTCATGATCTTGAGAGAGGGGGAGAACTTTTGGCTGTTCATTACAGTGCTAATCCATAGACTACTAAGGACAAAATGTGTGCTTTGGAAAGTGGTTGGCAATTGAAAGTTTCTGTATATAAATACATGTATGTGTTGTTTCTTACAGAATCATAAGTTCAAATATGTCACAAGTAGAAAATGTTATATTTTTCAGCTGGCTTTATAAAGAGGCAACAGTGGTTTCCATGGAAACAGACGATAAAGATCAAGAAAATCTTATTGTAAATGTATATATCAGTAAAGCTAACTACAACAAATTCTTGTGGAACTTTGGACCGAAGAAAGTGGTTCGGACAAAAATGATGGAAACGGAACAGTGAACACAGCTGATGAAAGTGGTATTAATAAATTGGATGGAAATGGAATGCATGTAATAGAAAGGGAAAAAAGTGATGATATTTTATCAAACAGAAATGGTAAAGATGATACATGTATAACGTCAAATTATCAGATGGAAGTGATTGAAATAAAATGATTGAGCTAGAGTAACAAATTATCAGATGAGAACCCAGTTTTATGTAAAATGTAGAATACAAATTGCAATTTTGGGTTAATGAGTAGCAAATGAATGTTAACTTAATTTTGCTATACAGGTGCCTCGGGTAGCTTTTTCTAATGCAGACAAGAAATTCTGCATTTTTTTTAAGATACTAAATTTGGTAAGTAAAAAAAATGTAGTAAAAACTTTTATTGGCGTTCATTTCTTATTATCCCCTCCCTGCCCTCCCCTCTCAAAGAGGGCGGGTTGTATTAATTTTCACATGTTTTACAAGCATCTATTGTTTCTCTTTAATTTTGTATACTAACCTGTCAATACTTGAGTAAATTGTTCGCACCTGTTTGGATATTACACAAATATTTTCATCGGTGGAGCTGATTCCACAGAACTGTTAGCTATGGTAATTTGAGTGATTTTGTCAGATTCTTTTAATTTTAAAAGATGGAACTATTGAAAAAGTTTATTGGCAAAGCACGATTGAAATTTACAAGACAGCATCACACTAAAATGATTCCAGTGTTTTAATGACCTCGCCACTGTGTTGACAATTCATACTATTTCCATTTGAAGGTAAAGTCACAGATTGTTTCGTCATAAAACTGCTTGATTGACAGCTGGTTTAATCTGAATGTACATTCCACACATTTGCTCCCGCGAGCATATCCCTGGACACATAACTGCAACTTACTCACAAATCATTTAATGGCCAGAATAACATAATACTAGTTCAGTCATACAACCTAGATTAATTGCTCTCGAGACTCACTCCAGATGGAATCAACACCCAAGAGAGAGGCAATGTGAAATTATGTGCGTCTTGCCATAGGACACTTCTGACATTGGTTATGGTAGGGATCAAACCCTGGACACTGAGGCTACACAGGCTATTGTCATATATCTGTAGTAAACACAGTAGACAGTCAGACATGTATTCTACATTGGAATGTTAATGACAGGTCAGTTTTTCTCAAGTTTTTACGTTTAGACAATTTCACTTACATGAATTTACAGAACAGAGGTGTACTTGGAAAAAAAAGTGTTATGCACCTTGAGAAGTTAAACCATAAGTGATTATGAATATGTGTACAACGTTCGAAAGCAATTCAGCAAACACTTGTTACACTGATTTATAATTTGGGACATTAGTCCATGTACACATTATATATAGCCTAAGCCACTACAGACTTGCTGGTTGGGGGTGTGGTGTGAATTTAACAGATGATACCATTCCTTTTTTTACTTTTCTACATTTATTCTTATAAAAACAACATACAAAGCTTTGTATAATTGTTAAACACAGCATTGGGTGGCTTGAGTTGTACAACATCAAGAAATGGTAAAGATGATACATGTATAATGGTAGCAGATGACTAATATTCACCTGGGATAGTTTGGTATCATTTGGTGTTGTGATACCTAGAAAATTTTGCTTTTTGCAAACACTGTCCGAGCTATTTACATTGTATGTTTTATAAGGAACTCGATACTCGACATATTCCTAAATGTAAATTTATTTCCAAGAAACCATGATCAAGAACATAAGTACTATCATCCAGCACATAAGCACTATCGAAGCTGGTTCATATCTTTCTTATTTTCCAGTTTTACATTTACTGGGAAAAGCAATCTACATGTGGTTATAAAGGTAATTCCTCAAAATAATGGGCACACTAGGAAGGTGTTGCATGGTTACAGACTAGAAAACTAAAGATTTCATGTGTCGAGTGTTTGACTTGAAAACAACCAAGTTTGATTGAAAAATGCATATTTATCCAGTAGACCTGCTATTAAACACTTTTTTGCAAGCTCTTGTCTATGCCTGGTATATATTTTTCTGAATTCCTGTTCAGTAAAGATATTGATTTTTTCCAGAAACATTTTTGAAGACTGACTTCACGCTAGATGCAACATGGATTCAAGCGGCTTAGCCACAATACAGTTAAAAAATGGACATAAAAATCATCATTGGATTAAGATACACTTGAATATTTTACGTCTATGAATAATGCTTTATGCTTTTACAACACTTAATTACATGGGAAAAGACAATAGTATGAAAACTGCCAACAGGAAAGTTATCAATTTAGAGTCAAACCTGTGTTAAAGACCATTTCTGAAAAAAAAACAATCAGCAATACAGTGTCCTGTACATCTTGAGATACATTCTGTCAATAGATCCCAGTATAGTATTTACTATCAGCTACAACCAGCTTGTACGTAGATGGTCTCTGTTTATAGGTTTGACTGTATTTAATCATAAATATCATAGGACTGCAATTGTATTTCATTTTTTACCATACAGGAAGCACAATTTTTACCTTGGCTACATTTGTAACCAGTGTAGACCATAATGCACTTGCTCACATGTATGTAGTCTGCTTAAAGCCTGCATTGCTAGCTATTTCATTGCTTATATTCATTTACATTTAAACATTAACTATAATTACTGTATAAAGCATAGATGGACATGATAATCTCATACATTTAGCACGCTAAACGGTAAAACTGAGCAAATCGACTACCCTACCTTGCAAAAATAAAATGATTACATTAATATCATTTTATGACAGAATAATATCATTTGTCAGCCCGTTGAGCTTCAGGCAAAATGGTCCCCTATCATTTAACAATAGTTGGCCGCTGGTACAGTATCATTTCTTCCTTTAGCTACTGTAATCTGGAAACTTTTGGCGTAACTTTTTTCACAATTTAATGATAAAAAGACTGATTTGTATTGTCACAGATTGCTATGACTACAAAAAGTGTAATACTTTGTATTGATGAGGTAAAAATCGTATTTTCCTGGAAGTACTGATTTGTAATGATATTAAAATTATCGCAAATATTTCCAGATTACTTTAACATTTAACAGGAAAATCTAAAATTACAATGATGGCTAACTGTTTTGTTTCAGTTTATTAATACTGTCTTCTTTTATTTCAAACAGTAGACAGTTTTCGCTCGTTCTCTGGCATATATCATATGCGGTTTCCCCGAGACTGTTTCGTAGACTGGTATCACAACTGCTATCGCTAAGAAGTACTTCTAAACATTGTCTACACTCCCTGTCAGAGGAAGCTATATGTAAAGCAGTCTGCCCACTGTTAGTCTGTGCGTTAACATTTGCACCGTACTGGAGCAGTAGTGTAAGAACGTCAGCCTGGTTCCATCTTGAAGCACTATGTACTGGGCACCAGCCGTCATTTGTTTTTGCATTAATATCTGCATTGTTTTCAAGTAGTAGCTGAAAAAGAGAAAAATCTTGAAAATGACAGATGCTCCAAACGGGAACTTTCCTACTGATTATGTTACAATGAAATTCTTTATTTCCATTTGATTCTACAGCTGCTGCAGAATGTATGAAATTTTGTTGAAATACTGCAAATGGATGCTGTGAAAAAGTACATGTTTTTTTTTTAATTAAACAATTAAGGGCCATGACTCAATGAAAAGGCATTGGGAACATACTGATAATATGTGAAATTAAGCACGAGTCAGTCGCTAAGAAACAGCAGAAGCTAGAATAAGAAACAGGTCGACTCAAAGACCGACAGACGGAGGAACAAACAGTCATGATTTAGTAACTACACTCTTAGAAGCTCTCCTACGAACAGTAATTTAAATGGTAATCTCAATTCGATGAATATGATTAATTTAGCAGCAGGCTAAATGTACACGATATCAGTGCCGGTATGCTCAAAAAAGTTCGGTGTGTGAAAACACTATAATTACCGTAACCATATCTGTGTGTCCATTATAGGAAGCTCTGTGCAGAGGACTATATCCGTCGATATCCCTGCTTCCCACCAGTGTACTGTCCGACACCAACAGTTCTTTGACTACATCTATGTTATTGTTTTCTGCTGCCCACAATATCTTCTTGGCAGGATTTTCTAAAATGTCCATGTAAAACACTATTACCTTATTTAATGAGAACAGAAGTCTAGTACTAGTGCTATGCCACCAATTCATTTTTAATCCTGACTTGGCTACCAGTAAATTTCTAAAATGGACAGTGCCACTGATTGTTCAAAAGGACTCCGGTATTAAACATTGCCTGATGGAATAGGGAACAGTGAAGGTATAACTATTACAATCATACGGCAGAGATGTACAGACTGATCATGATCTACACTTGCCAAAAAGGGCAGAACCACTTGCTATATTCGGGGTAATGGTTAAACTTTACTTCATTCTTGCTTCTTCGGCAGAATTTATCAGACTTAAGTGCTGAACATGTTGAGTGCTCCTCATCTGAACTGAGTTCAACTGACCAATGATAAAATGAACTTCTCCTGTTATTACTGGATTTAATTAAAATTTAAAGTAAACAAAATGGGAAACATCTTTACTCTTGTCTTTCTAAAATGTACTTTTCCTGTCCTTACTTAATTTAATTGTGAAGCTGCCTTGGTGTGTTTACTTCAGAGTTGGTCCCAGGTTCGATCCCCACCAGTCCCTAAATAATGGTAGTGTCATTAGGCAAGACACAGATAATTCCACACTGCCTCTCTATCAAAGGCTGATTCCATCTGGAGTGTGTCTAGATACTCCTGAGCAATTAATTTAAGTTGTACGAACTTGTTTCACAATCGAGAGTAGATACACTAGCATAAGCTAAATAAAACTAGAGCTATCACTAAATGTGATTAATACCCCTGAAAGACTGCTTTATAAACTGAGGAAGTTTGTAGTAACAGAATACCTTGCAAACAAACTAAAAAGAGATATTGTTCTTGGCAATAACTCTGTAATTTGTCAAGAAAGAGTTATGGTTCTTGTACACTAGACTTCCTCTCAATGTGCTTGACCATTGTTTGAAGTTGTAGTGAATTCCAACCAATAGTTTTCTAATTATGCTCCGGACAAGTAAAAGTAACAAAGGGCAATAACTCTGAAATGAGTCAAGACAGACTTATTATTCTTTTGCACTGCACCTCCTCTCATTGTGCTTGACCATTGTATGAAGTTGTATTGAATTCCAAACAGTAGTTTTCGAATAATGCTCCGGACAAGAAAAAGTAACAAAGGGCAATAACTCTGTAAGTAGTCAAGATGGAGTTATGGTTCCTGTGCACTGCACTTCCTCTCATTGTGCTTGACCATTGTATGAAGTTGTATTGAATTCCAACTGGTAGTATTGGAATTATGCTCTGGACAAGGAAAAGTAACAAAGGGCAATAACTCTGTAATGAGTCAAGATAGAGTTATGGTTCCTATGCACTGCACTTCCTCTCAATGTACTTGACCATTGTATTAGGTTGTATTGAATTCCAACCAGAAGTTTTCAAGTTGTGCTCCGAACAAGGAAAAGTGACAAAGGGCAATAACTCTGTAAATACTCAAGATAGAGTTATGGTTCTTGTACACTGCACTTCCTCTGATTGTGCTTGATCATTGTATGAAATTGTTTTGAATTCCAACCAGTACTTTTCAAGTTATGCTCCGGACAAGGAAAAGTAACAAAGGGCAATAACTCTGTAATTAGTCAAGATGGAGTTATGGTTCTTGTGCACTGCACTCCCTCTCAATGTGCTTGACCATTGTATGAAGTTGTATTGAATTCCAACCAGTAGTTTTCAAGTTATGCTCCGCACAAGGAAAATGCAACAGACGGGCAATAACTCTGTAAATACTCAAGATAGAGTTATGGTTCTTGTACTCTGCACTTCCTCTGATTGTGCTTGATCATGGTATGAAAATGTTTTGAATTCCAACCAGTACTTTTCAAGTTATGCGCCGGACAAGGAAAAGTAACAAAGGGCAATAACTCATTAATTAGTCAAGATGGACTTATGTTTCTTGTGCACTGCACTCCCTCTCAATGTGCTTGACCATTGTATGAAGTTGTATTGAATTCCAACAAGTAGTTTTCAAGTTATGCTCCGGACAAGGAAAATGCAAAAGACCGCCAGACCGACTGACCGACCACCGGGTGAGTCCTATATACCCCCCCAAACTTCGTTTCGGGGGTATAATTAAGTACACAAAAGAAGCACATCTTTTTACTTTGTATTTCTTCCATGCTTTCTTCATCAATATCTTCTTCATCCATCTCCCAGTAACTCTGAAACTTGTTTGGATCTCCGCTCTTGGCATCAAATATCTGTAAAAGAAATACAAAATGTATAAAGCTGCAAAGAATATTCCACAAATTTGAAGACAATGGCATGGTATACATATTTCTGAATCAATTTTCTTCTCATCTTGAAAAGATTAGACAAAAACAACACTTTGTTTTCAAGACCTCAAGTTCAAATTGTGCAGCTAATGCATAGCTCCAGAAAGGACAAAAAGTGATGCAAGTAGTATATACCATGTACTTAAACAGAATGACTGTAATGCTACCTAGCTGACATGCTTGATAGGTTGTCAGGTTGGCACAGTGGTTAGCAGACTCACTTCTCACCAATGCAAGTTGCAACCTGAATTCGATCCCTGAGATGGTAGGTGGTCACCAGATCAGACAGGTGGTTTTCTCTTTTTTTATGCTGATG
>JAFMSR010000003.1:14614784-14632633 GCA_022818135.1 Saxidomus purpurata
ATAACTGACAGTGGTTTCTCTAGTCGTGTATTCAAGGCATCCATTGATGACTCGCACATTATCATACAATGACAAAAATCCTGGAAAGCTATCTGTAATATAGATCCAAACAATTATCTCTTCCTTTTAAGTTTAGTCACAGTTGTTGTAGAGCAGTTTATGTTCAAACGAATTAATTTTACATTACGTAAGAGTGTACAAAAACCTAAACTGAACATTTTATACGTAAATATAAGAGGAAAAGACATCCCCAGACACAAGCAAACTCAGCAACTGCCAGTATGCCATAGGATGTAGTTGATTATAGAAGCCGTTTCAGTCAATAGTCTGAAATCCATACATGTATATTGTAAAAATCTTGATTTTAAAACATTGTAAACAAAAAACGCACTCATAACATGTATGATGACAGGTTCTTTTCTGTAGAGTGTTTTCGTTATAGTTAACATCAGTTTTTGAAAATAAGGTGCTCTGATGTTAAGTTCGAATTTCTTTGATTTTGTTTATCCAGCTGCGATAATGTCAATGTAAGAGATACGTGTGTTAGAAGTGAGGATACCATGCGTTACTTTTATATCAAAATGATTTATACCTCATCAAATGGTCTAATCTGTGTTTGCCAGTCTTTATGAACTTTACATGATAATCGTTTGGCAAGAGAAGGGGCTGAATAATTGAGGCGGAGACCGTTTTGTTGAAGCACCTTGCATACCCAGGCAGCCGCCTCATCACCGAGGTCTAGTGCTGGTAACGGTGTCAATTTTACACTGTAAATCAGAGACCATAAGTTGAGCATTAGTTACAGAAGTGATATGACACAACAGAAACACCACAAACTGATGATTATGATTACCAAGGACGGTTAAGATTTCATTAGAAGATAATGATTTCAGGTTGAAGAAATATTGTAAAACACTTTAACCTTAGTGTTAACCTATTTTCACGTAAATCTACCGAAATAAATGCGTCTCTTTTATGAATAGCCATGTTGTTAAATCATATCCTGAGCAAAGCATTTAATATTAGAAATATATTGTTACTGATTCTCAATGGAGATTTGTAAATCCGAAATAATTTACGAGAAACTTGAAGTATCATTAGTCTAACAAAATCATATATATTATGTAGAGCTACAGGTATCCGGCTTACGTGACTGTCACAAGGCGTTCCGGTTCAATGACTGGATCAAGAGGTAACCGAAGTGTCTCCATCCCATCACTATCTAGTCTGAGGGCGTTGTCTTCAATGCTCGTGTGAATAAGAGTTAATCGTGCATTCTGTTTCATAGTCCACATGTCTCCATTCTTAGTAACAAGCCAGTGTCTGAAGGTAAACACGGACATCACCATTTATGTTTTGCTGCAGATTTTACTTCTTGTCAGGTGCAAAGAAGGTTTCGTGGTTTACACCTCAGTATGTTTATGACTGACTTCCTCAAAAGCATTAGCGTTGGTTTTACTCGAATGTAACTGTGTACAAACTCAATATCGAGCAACACGCGTAGTAATAAAAGTTTTAACTCATAAATTTACTGAAAGTCACATGACTTTTTTCATTTTGACAGAAAATGTTGCAATAATTCGAAATACAGGATTCAACCATTTTCATGCCAAATCTCGAGCAAGTATATTTTTCAAACTATTTTCGCAATCTTTTCAAACGAAAACAATATACATATGTAAATATAGCTAGTATTTCGACAAAATGTTATGCACACCAATATATATTTAAAATATGAATTTAACAAAGGAATGAAAAAATTCCTGATTCTGTAAACTTGAAAAGCCTACTTTCATACCATAATTCAAATAAAGTACGAAAAGGTTTGCATGCACAAAAAGAAATCAAAATGAGTAACTTGGTTGTGAATAGACATCTTAGAGTCGTTTTTTCCATTCGATTCGATTCTGTTTATGGTCGTAATACATTATTCCTGTTGTAAATTTTAAAATACTTACCACACAGGGTGGATTATAAACGATTTCTTCACTACTGATCAGTAATATTGTAAATAAAGTGAAAGCAAGACAGTACATGAATAGATTCGCCGATGGACAAACCATAATTAATGCCACATGTAATAATGATATTTCGCTTTGTCCCGATTTAGTAACGACTGATGATTATAATGCAAGAGTGGGTTTATCGTGTGTATACTGACGTAATGTATGTTCACGTCAAGAGTAAACGATGCATGACTTTACAATGATTCAAGGTGCAATTAATTTAAAATACATTCAGGCCATGTAGTATATATAAGAGATTAATAAGGCAATCATGCATGGCTCTTTCTACCTGTTAATTCATTTTAAGTTTAGCACAGATAAAAGACTCAGAAGTATGACCTACCTGTCCCCAACTCCATTCGTGTAAATTCCGTGTTTTTTTAGAGACACAGTACTCAAAGAACCTGGTAACTCACGTCCCGACTTCAACGGATATACAAATACGTTCGATACCTTCCCAACACACTCCTTGCGTCTCTGTCCACCGACCCATCGCAGAGCCGCGTACTTGAGTGTCGCGCCCGCTGCCAGTGCTAGAAATACAGTGCTCTGCTCTGATAACTCCATGTTAATGTAATGAATCAACTGTCTCAAAAGGAGTGCGGACGATTAAATATGACAGCACAAGATCGATATGTGTTTACAAAATAAACTATTATACTATACAGTAGGTCAAAAGAAAGAACACCTATCCAGCGATTACTTCCCCTTACAGTCCAATCAAATTTTTATGACCTTAATCATGTGACATGTATTTCACTCTCTTCAGCAAGTGGAAGAGATAATGGAATGAGGTATGACTGTAGACTTTCATCTTGTATAACAACATACAACGTTATGCGTTGTAGGAAACCTTTGAACACTTTGATTCATCACGTGAAAGCATGGGTCTCAGACTTCATGTGAGAAAGTTTATTGATAGACTGACTGATTGGATTTGTTTACCCACGGTACCGACTATTGAGAAAGTTTACGAGATGGAAGTCGATAGTTAGGCATCTATATAGTCCTTTTCAAGAACGATTGTTACGTAGATCTGACTGCCTGGAGATAACTGAAGTACCCCTGAAACAAATGAAATGAAATAAAAATCCATCAAAAGGACGAGAATGAAGTTGGCCCCGCAGCCCCATTTATCCCCACAGCCCCGTGAAGTTAGCCCCGCAGCACCTAGTTACCCCGCATCCCCGTGAAGTTAGCCCCGCAGAACCTAGTTACCCCGCATCCCCGTGAAGTCAGCCCCGTGGTACCTAGTTACCCCGCATCCCCGTGAAGTTAGCCCCGTGGCACCTAGTTACCCCGCATCCCCGTGAAGTCAGCCCCGTAGCACCTAGTTACCCCGCATCCCCGTGAAGTCAGCCCCGTAGCACCTAGTTACCCCGCATCCCCGTGAAGTTAGCCCCGCAGCACTTAGTTACCCCGCAGCCCCGCGATATTATCCCTAAGCCACCATGTCTCAACACGCATCGTGGCATATGGTTTCCTCAAAGTACCGCTTGAATTAACCTATGCATACATCACCACAGGACAACGAACAAACGCGGTGGTGTTGATGGGTAAAGATGTCTGCCGCTTATACATGAGGTTTCGGGTTAGAACCCCACTGGGGTCACGACCGTACCTTCTCATATGTCATCAGTTCTATTGTCTCAGTCCCGTGCCCTCTAGTATCAATGCAACCCTGTTGCTATCGTTAATATAAATGTAAGTATCATCCCCGCTTCACATACTCTGTCCCGTGTCACCTGCACTCAATACAATTCTACTTATAGTGCTCCCAATGTATGATTACACCCTCATTCACATGAACTCAGCCCTCAGCACTGTGCCCTAAGCAATGAAAACACCGTTTGTAGAAGTAACATCCCCGTCTGAAGGAGTTAGCCCCGTGTCCCCTGCTATCAATACACTTCTTGTAACAGTGATTTCTAGTTTTCAGACCACCTCTATGTGTCCCAACATTAAATGAAACTCAGCCCCGTGTCCTGTAGTGTCATTGCAACCCTGGTGAAAACGTTAAAAGTATAACCATCCCCGCCTCACTCACTCGGTCCGGTTTCCCCTGCTAGCAGTACAGCATTTCTAACACTAATCTCTAAATTTCATACCATCCTTTTGTGTCCCCGCGTTCACATAAAGTCAGCCCCGTTTTCAGTAGTATCATTGCAGCCCTGGTAAAACCGTTAAAAGTAGAACAATCCCCGCCTCCCTAACTCAGCCCCGTGTCCCCTGCTATCAATACAGCACTTCGTACACTACTCTTTAACTTTCATACCACCGTTTTGTGTCCCCGCGTTCACATAAACTCAGCCCCGTGTCCTGTAGCATCATTGCAGCCCTGGTAAAACCGTTAAAAGTAGAACCATCCCCGCCTCACTCACTCAGCCCCGTGTCCCCTGCTAGCAATACAGCATTTCTTACACTAATCTCTAAATTTCATACCATCCTTTTGTGTCCCCGCGTTCACATAAAGTCAGCCCCGTTTTTAGTAGTATCATTGCAGCCCTGGTAAAACCGTTAAAAGTAGAACCATCCCCGCCACACTAACTCAGCCCCGTGTCCCCTGCTATCAATACAGCACTTCTTACACTACTCTCTAAGTTTCATACCATCCTTTTGTGTCCCCGCATTCACATAAACTCAGACTCTTGTCCTATAGTATCATTGCAGCCCTGGTAAAAGCGTTAAAAGTAGAACCATCCCCGCCTCACTCACTAAGCCCCGTGTCCCCTGCTATCAATACAGCACTTGTTACATCACTCTCTAACTTTCATACGACTCTTTTGAGTCCCCGCATTCACATAAACTCAGCCCGGTTTCCTGTAGTATCATTGCAGCCCTGGTAAAAGCGTTAAATGCAGAACCATCCCCGCCTCACTCACTCAGCCCCGTGTCCCCTGCTATCAATACAGCACTTCTCACACTACTCTCATACCACACCCTTTTGTGTCCCCGCATTCACATAAACTCAGCCCCGTGTCTTGTAGAATCATTGCAGCGCTGATAAAACCGTTAAAAGTACAACCACCCCCGCCTCACTCACTCAGCCCCGTGTCCCCTGCTATCAATGCAGTACTTCTTACACTACTCTCTAACTTTCATACCACCCTTTTGTGTCCCCGCGTTCACATAAACTCAGCCCCGTGTCCTGTAGTATCATTGCAGAGCTGGTAAAACCGTTAAAAATAGATCCATCCCCGCCTCACTTACGCAGCCCCGTGTCCCCTTCTATCAATACAGCACTTCTTACACTACTCTCTAACTTTCGTACACCACCCTTTTGTGTCCCCGCGTTCACATAAACTCAGCCCCGTGTCCTGTAGTATCACTGCAGCCCTGATAAAAGCATTAAAAGTAGGACCATCCCCGCCTCACTCACTCAGCCCCATGTCTCCTGCTATCAATACAGCACTTCTTACACTACTCTCTAACTTTCATACCACATTTGCGTGTCCCCGCGTTCACATAAACTCAGCCCCGTGTCTTGTAGAATCATTGCAGCCCTGGTTAAACCGTTAAAAGTACAACCACCCCGCCTCACTCACTCAGCCCCGTGTCCCCTGCTATCAATACAGCACTTCTTACACTACTCTCTAACTTTCATACACCACCCTTTTGTATCCCCGTGTCCTGTAGTATCATTGCAGCGCTGGTAAAACCGTTAAAAGTAGAACCATCCCCGCCTCACTCACTAAGCCCCATGTCCCTTTCTATCAATACAGCACTTCTTACACTACTCTCTAACTTTCATACACCACCCTTTTGTGTCCCCGCGTTCACATAAACTCAGCCCCGTGTCCTGTAGTATCACTGCAGCTCTGATAAAAGCGTTAAAAGTAGAACCACCCCCGCCTCACTCACTCAGCCCCGTGTTCCCTGCTATCAATACAGCACTTCTTACACTACTCTCTAACTTTCATACCACATTTGCGTGTCCCCGCGTTCACATAAACTCAGCCCCGTGTCTTGTAGAATCATTGCAGCCCTGGTAAAACCGTTAAAAGTACAACCACCCCGCCTCACTCACTCAGTCCCGTGTCCCCTGCTATCAATATAGTACTTTTTACACTACTCTCTAACTTTCATACCACCCTTTTGTGTCCCCGCGTTCACATAAACTCAGCCCCGTGTCTTGTAGTATCATTGCAGCCCTGGTAAAACCGTTAAAAGTATAACCATCCCCGCCTCACTCACTCAGCCCCGTGTCCCCTGCTATCAATACAGCACTTCTTACACTGCTCTCTAACTTTCATACCACATTTGTGTGTCTCCGCGTTCACATAAACTCAGCCCCGTGTCCTGTAGTATCATTGCAGCGCTGGTAAAAGCGTTAAAAGTAGAACCATCCCCGCCTCACTCGCTCAGCCCCGTGTCCACTGCCATCAATACAGCACTTCTTACACTACTCTCTAACTTTCATACCTACCTTTTGTGTCCCCGCGTTCACCTAAACTCACACTCGTGTCCTATGAAGCTTGTGAAGATTCTTATAGAAACTTTGTTACCAGAGCTGCATTTGTACTAAAGAATATGGGGTTGTGTTACATGCAGATTTGGTGGGGGAGGGGGCTAATATTGGAGATGAAACCACCACTTCTTTGGTTTCCTATAAGTAGGCGTATAAATTTATTCAGTGGCCTAAACGGATTTCTCCGGAGCTTAGTTAACGCGGGGCTGTGTTCACACTGCGGTTCAGTATCTTACTGAACCGCCTCGATAGCCTAGTGGTAGAGCGTCCGCTTCGAGTGCGGGAGGTCATGGGTTCGCTCCCTGGCCGCGTCATACCAACGACGTAAGAAATGGTACCAGTACCTCCCTGCTTGGCGCTCAGCATTAAAAGGGAAACTGGCCATTTTCTGTCTTACCCTAACGGCGATGGATACAATTATGAATGAGGTGTCGAGAGTGAAAAATATCAGTTTGATAACTTATTTCACAATCGACCTAAAAATCATTAGTATAAACTAATAGTAAATGAGAGTTGCATGGATATAAAAAGAAGCGATTTTACCAAGGGTTCCATTTATACTTGGGCATCATTGTCATGTGGGATACTTACAAGGCGTTATCAAGAGGGCTGCGTTGACACGTGTCGACACGTGTCGACACGTGTCTGAGGTCATGCGGCTGCAGATAAAATTTTAAAGGTGAAATTACCTGGGGCTGTGTTAATCATGGGCCTAGTACATGGGGTTGAATGGATATTGCGGGGAGTGATCTTGCCATGGGCACTATTTTGGTACTTCGACGGACGGACTGTTGACGTAATACGGGGCTGTGTTATGGGGTTAACTTTAGGGGGCTGTGGGGTAACTATGTGCTACGGGGTTAACTTCACGGGGCGCATTTTATTAAGTGCCACGGGGCAGTGAAGATATACGGGGTTATCACTTATGCAATGATACCAGAGGACACGAGGCTTTGAAAATATGAAGGCGGGGACACAAATGTGCGGCATGAAAGGTAGGGAACACTGTAAGAAGTACAATATTGAGGGCATGGGGCAAGGGCGGGGATGCTAAGGAGAACTGTAAGAAATACCGTTTTCATTGGAGGGGAGGGGCAGAATATGTAAGGCGAGGATGATATTTATATAAACATGGCATTGTTACAGGAAGGCACGAGCCTGATTTCCGGTGAATGCGGAACAAAAAAAGAATGGTATGAACGCTGGATAGCGATGTTGGAAGAAATGTTTTGAGAGTCGGGACATGGGGCTGAGTAATAAAAGCGGGGATAATAAGAAACTGGGGAATAAGTGCTGTAATGATACTAAAGGACACGGGGCTGAGTTTATATGAACGCATGAACACAAAAGGGTGTTATGAAAAATATAGTAGTGTAAGAAGTACAGTTTTGATAGCAGGGAACACGGGGCTGAGTTCGTTAGGCGGAGATGATACTAATTGAAACGGTTTTACCAGGGCTGCAATGACACAACATGACACGTGGCTTAATTTATGTGAATGCGTGGACACGCGCAGGTGGTCTGAAAACTTGAAATGTGTGTAACAAGAAGTGTTTTCATACCATGAGACACTAACCCTAGGTGCTACAGGGCTAACCTGACGGGGCTGCGGGGTATGTATGTGTTACGGGGCTAACTTCGAGGGGCTACGGGGTTACTAAATGCTTCGGGGCTAACTTGACAGGGCTGCGGGGTATCTAGGTGCAACGGGGGATTGGATAACTAGGTGCTTGTGGGCTAACTTAACGAGAATACGGGGTACCTAGGTGCTGCGGGGCTAACATCACGGGGCTGATTGGTGAAGGTACGGGTTATAAGTGCTGCAATGATACTACAGGACACGAGTGTGAGTTTAGGTGAACGCGGGGACACAAAAGGTAGGTATGAAAGTTAGAGAGTAGTGTAAGGAGTGCTGTATTGATGGCAGTGGACACGGGGCTGAGCGAGTGAGGCGGGGATGGTTCTACATGTACTTTTAACGGTTTTACCAACGCTGCAATGATACTACAGGACACGGGGTTTATGTGAACGCGGAGACACACAAATGTGGTATGAAAGTTAGAGAGTAGTGTAAGAAGTGCTGTTTTGATAGCAGGGGACACGGGGCTGACTTAGTGAGGCGGGGATGGTTGTACTTTTAACGGTTTTACCAGGGCTGCAATGATACTACAAGACACGGGGCTGAGTTTATGTGAACGCGGGGACACAAAAGGGTGGTATGAAAGTTAGAGAGTAGTGTAAAAAGTACTGTATTGATAGCAGGGGAGACGGGGCTGAGTGAGTGAGGCGGGGTGGTTGTACTTCTAACGGTTTTACCAGGGCTGCAATGATTCTACAAAACACGGGGCTGAGTTTATGTGAACGCGGGGACATGCAAATGTGGTATGAAAGTTAGAGAGTAGTGTAAGAAGTGCTGTATTTATAGCAGGGGACACGGGGCTGAGTGAGTGAGGCGGGGATGGTTCTACTTTTAACGCTTTTATCAGAGCTGCAGTGATACTACAGGACACGGGGCTGAGTTTATGTGAACGCGGGGACACAAAAGGGCGGTGTATGAAAGTTAGAGAGTAGTGTAAGAAGTGCTGTATTGATAGAAGGGGACACGGGGCTGAGTGAGTGAGGCGGGGATGGTTCTACTTTTAACGGTTTTACCAGCGCTACAATGATACTACAGGACACGGGGCTGAGTTTATGTCAACACAGCGACACAAAAGGTAGGTATGAAAGTTAGAGAGTAGTGTGAGAAGTGCTGTATTGATAGCAGGGGACACGGGGCTGAGTGAGTGAGGCGGGGGTGGTTGTACTTTTAACGGTTTTACCAGGGCTGCAATGATTCTACAAGACACGGGGCTGAGTTTATGTGAACGCGGGGACACGCAAATGTGGTATGAAAGTTAGAGTAGTGTAAGAAGTGCTGTATTGATAGCAGAAGACATGGGGCTGAGTGAGTGAGGCGGGGATGGTTCTACTTTTAACGCTTTTACCAGGGCTGCAATGATACTACAGGAAACCGGGCTGAGTTTATGTGAATGCGGGGACTCAAAAGGGTCGTATGAAAGTTAGAGAGTGGTGTAACAAGTGCTGTATTGATAGCAGGGGACACGGGGCTGAGTGAGTGAGGCGGGGATGGTTCTACTTTTAACGCTTTTACCAGGGCTGCAATGATACTGTAGGACAAGAGTCTGAGTTTATGTGAATGCGGGGACACAAAAGGATGGTATGAAACTTAGAGAGTAGTGTAAGAAGTGCTGTATTGATAGCAGGGGACACGGGGCTGAGTTAGTGAGGCGGGGATGGTTCTACTTTTAACGGTTTAACCAGGGCTGCAATGATACTACTAAAAACGGGGCTGAGTTTATGTGAACGCGGGGACACAAAAGGGTGGTATGTAATTTAGAGATTAGTGTAAGAAATGCTGTATTGCTAGCAGGGGAAACGGGGCTGAGTTAGTGAGGCGGGGATGGTTCTACTTTTAACGGTTTTACCAGGGCTGCAATGATGCTACAGGACACGGGGCTGAGTTTATGTGAACGCGGGGACACAAAACGGTGGTATGAAAGTTAAAGAGTAGTGTACGAAGTGCTGTATTGATAGCAGGGGACACGGGGCTGAGTTAGGGAGGCGGGGATGGTTCTACTTTTAACGGTTTTACCAGGGCTGCAATGATACTACTAAAAACGGGGCTAACTTTATGTGAACGCGGGGACACAAAAGGGTGGTATGAAATTTAGAGATTAGTGTAAGAAATGCTGTACTGCTAGCAGGGGAAACCGGACTGAGTGAGTGAGGCGGGGATGGTTATACTTTTAACGTTTTCACCAGGGTTGCAATGACACTACAGGACACGGGGCTGAGTTTCATTTAATGTTGGGACACATAGAGGTGGTCTGAAAACTAGAAATCACTGTTACAAGAAGTGTATTGATAGCAGGGGACACGGGGCTAACTCCTTCAGGCGGGGATGTTACTTCTACAAACGGTGTTTTCATTGCTTAGGGCACAGTGCTGAGGGCTGAGTTCATGTGAATGAGGGTGTAATCATAGATTGGGAGCACTACAAGTAGAATTGTATTGAGGGCAGGTGACACGGGACAGAGTATGTGAAGCGGGGATGATACTTACATTTATATTAACGATAGCAACAGGGTTGCATTGATACTAGAGGGCACGGGACTAAGACAATAGAACTGATGACATATGAGAAGGTACGGTCGTGACCCCAGTGGGGTTCTAACCCGAAACCTCATGTATAAGCGGCAGACATCTTTACCCATCAACACCACCGCGTTTGTTCGTTGTCCTGTGGTGATGTATGCATAGGTTAATTCAAGCGGTACTTTGAGGAAACCATATGACACGATGCGTGTTGAGACATGGTGGCATAGGGATAACATCACGGGGATGCGGGGTAACTAAGTGCTGCGGGGCTAACTTCACGGGGATGCGGGGTAACTAGGTGCTACGGGGCTGACTTCACGGGGATGCGGGGTAACTAGGTGCTACGGGGCTGACTTCACGGGGATTCGGGGTAACTAGGTGCCACGGGGCTAACTTCACGGGGATGCGGGGTAACTAGGTGCCACGGGGCTGACTTCACGGGGATGCGGGGTAACTAGGTTCTGCGGGGCTAACTTCACGGGGATGCGGGGTAACTAGGTGCTGCGGGGCTAACTTCACGGGGCTGTGGGGATAAATGGGGCTGCGGGGCCAACTTCATTCTCGTATCAAAAGGTACTTCTTGACCCAGTTTCGACGTTTAAGCTAGCAGTCGGTACTTTATTTCTACAATTTGAAAGATACTTATTGAAACAAAAGTGTGCATTCAAGACAATGAGGACTTTATTGTAACACTCAAAATATTCCACTAGTGTTGCTAAGATTTTTTTTTCATTCAAACGTTAATCGACTATTTTAATGTTTCGAACAGCCGGGTCTTGAACGTCTGTTTTTATTGACCGGCAGTTAAAGACAGCAGCAATTTTTTGAGTACTAATTGGGCGTTCCAATTGACTGATAATGTTATCTCCGGTTTAAGTACCAGTCATAAGATTACTTACCGTTACAAGTTATTCTGTCGAATACCGCCATATTACCGTGTATTTACATTAATTTTGTAGGTGATAAAGGTCATATTGTTGTGAACTAAGTCAATTAGATCTATTATAGATTTATGACAGGAAATCAAATGTGCAAAATTTGATGAAATGTTAACTAAAATGAATTTCATTTGAAGGTTTTATTTAAATCGGATAGATCTATTTTGTATTATAGTACATGATGAAATAGTATAGGATTGTTACATGTAGATACTTATGCCTATATAGCCAGCTAAGTCAGATAAGGATATTTAATGCAAGACTATTTACCGGGAATAGAACATCGATTTTAAACGTGTTATATTTTATGCTTGAGAATGGCTTTTGAATACCTCGTTGACATTGTTAACTATTTCGCTGAGTTTTCTTTTATTTCACTTGCCTTGGTAATCACTGTATGCATACTGCTACACTATGTATTCTTTTCAAACGGATATAATCCTCCTCTACCGCCGTCACCGCATTTGAAGTTACCCCTTATCGGGCATCTACATTTGATTAAGCAAGATATGAGAAAATCTTTGAGAAAACATCATAAGCAACTTGGTGATTTGTACAGTATATATTTTGGTGGAAGATTAGCAATCGTACTTGCCGGATATGAAACAATAAAAGAGGCATTTGTGAAAAATGGAGATTCGTTTTCAGATCGGCCAAGCCTCTACATCACCGATATTGCAACAAGGAATCGGGGTAAGTACAACAAATTAAAATGTCATATGTATTTTCATAAAACCGAACTTTCGCCAGTGCTTAGGTTATATGACATGTAAGAAGCACGGACCAAAATACATGTATATATGTGAAGGGAACGTAGCCGGGGCACAAACACTGCTTCTTATTGTGACTTTTAATAACATGTAGACTAAGTTACAATGCTATTTTTAACTCTGATGCAGCTATATGGATAAGCTCTGTACAGCTATTACAATAATATCTTACATCGATTCGATTGTCTTGGTACAATAGCACGAAACTTACACAGATGTACGTACGTGGTACTGGAAATGTCTGCTTTCTTTTGTAGGCATGGTTCTTGCTAATGGACAACAATGGAAGGAGCATCGTCGCTTTGCTTTGAGCACATTGAAAGATTTTGGAATGGGGAAAAGCAAACTAGAGGGAAAAGTCCACGAGGAGGTTAAAATATTTCTCTCTGAAATAGAAGATTTCAATGGAGAAGCATTCGATCCGAAGGATATTATTATCACACATGTATCTAATATCATATGTTTTATGTTGTTCAAAGGACAGTTCAAATCTGATGACCCGCGGTTCCTGGGGATGATAAGGATGTTTGAAGAAAATATAAAGTAAGTCGTTGGCATTTTTTATCTGTTGTCGTTTTGTTCAACATATTTCGATCATTAATGATTACCAGATCCGACAGTTTCAAACAGTTTGACAAATTTCGTTGTTAGCATGACAAAAGTATATATATACATGTATTTAGGGCAGATTATATACGTATATTTCTTCTATAGTAGAAATATACACTTTCAGATTATGTACAGTCTTTCCTTGTTTCCTATACTTATGTTCTCTGTGGAATCGAAAGTATCCTGTTAATTAGATGTGCATTTACTTTATTGCATGTCAAACTTGTTCCTTTCTTCTCTTTTTGTCAGTTCCGCTGCAGGGCTAGCCAATCTTATCCCTTGGTTGGCAGATATGCCAGGTGACCCTCTGAAGTGTAAACGGATGGTCAGTAACGCTGACAAAATATATGAATTTTTAGAAGATATCATTGACGAACATGAAAGAGAATATGACGAGAACGATATAGATGATTTTACAAGTGCTTATATCAAAGAATTGAAGAGATTGGAAAACAGTGGTCAGGAAACTACTATGAGTTGTAAGTGTTTGGTACGACAGACGAATTTACTTAAAATTCATAAGATGCCATTAAACAAATATTTCGAGAATCAGCTTGAGCGTTCAGGATGGCAAATTGAATAACAAAATGTAATTATGTATGTTTCCACGTTATTAACGGGTAAAGAAAACACGTACAATTAAATGTCAGGCTTGTCTAACAGATACCTGTACATGAATTTGGTTATCAATATATCGATAAAATTCAATCAAATCTGTATTCAGTTACAAAAATACCTTAATCATTTCTTAACCGACTCACATTAATACCGACTATTAACTGTCTTTGTTTTAATTTCGAACATTGTACTTTTTTATTATTTTAATTTTGTATCTTTTCCTACTGTTTTTAAGTGGAACAATTATCAGGAATGATTGGTGACCTGTTTATGGCTGGCTCTCACACAACGAGCGCAGCGATACGGTGGGCCATAGTTTGTCTCGTAGAGTTTCCGGAAGTACAAGAGAAACTGTACAGGGAAATAACGGACAGCATTGGTCACCAAAGGCTTCCATCACTTGCAGACAAAACTTCGCTGGTATATCTAGAAGCCTTCTATTTGGAAGTTTTAAGGTCAGAAAATATGAAATTTGTCGAAAGTACTTTACAAAAGAATAAAGTTTTTCTTTAAACAGTATTCCGAAAGCAGAAATTACAATGTATGTCTGACCGAGCTTGGTGGTGAGCAACTTATAAGCATTTCAACTAAAATGTGTAACATGAACTAAAAGCTATCAACCAAATGTCATGGGACTCTTTAGGACGATTATCAAATCATATCAAAATCTGCAAATGAACACAGAATGCTTTCTTGCGTCAACACTTTATAGTGGACAAAAAAGTTAACTTTGTAGCTACCAACAGTATAAAAGTACAATCATGTGTCATTATATAATTGTTTTAAGAAAATGAGGTTTTATTGTTGTTGCACAGTTTTCCTAGATGATAATTTTTGTGATATGGCATAAATAGAATGTATTATGTCATGTTTGAAATTTGGTTGAAATTGTGCACCAAATATTGCAGTTAGTGTTAAACAAAGCAAATGTAAATTTGTATTTAATACAATCTTTTGATTGTGAAATATTCCAGGTATTGCAACATCACAATTCTAGTTGGAATGCACGCTACAACACGAGATCTGACTTTTAAGGGGTTTACCATACCGAAACATGCCCTACTCATTCCTGATATAGATTCCGTTTTCACTGATCCGGATATCTGGGGTGACCCGGAAAACTTCCGTCCGGAACGTTTTCTACATGAAGATGGTAGCATAAGAAAACACGAAGAAATGATAGCGTTCTTCCTTGGTAAGAGCTTTATGTAGTAAAGGTAAAAAAATTACTTACTTGCTCCGACTGATGGAACAAGTTTGTTGGAATGATTCAAATTATTGCCCAATGAAAACTTTTAGATGAAAAGCATTTAATTCGAAGCTTTTTTCCTGAAGTTTAACACCCGTTTCTACAGTGTTTCAATCTCGTATTTGCAGACGGACAGCTTACCTTACCATCGTTCTTGAGAAGGACCTGTACAAGACTCGCATCTTCCGTATGAAACTAAACATATTGTCGAAAGGTTAAAAGCGGAACTTGAACAAATGTCCCTCAGTAAACGAGAGGTTAAAAGCGGAACTTGAACAAATGTCCCTCAGTAAACGAGAGGTTAAAAGCGGAACTTGAACATCTCAGTAAGCATGAGGTCTAGTGATTACAAGTCAAGAGACTTTAACCACCCAGCCACGGATGCATATCCAGTTCCGAACCTTATGATATAAGCTAATATACATATTTTAAATATGATATCTGATATGCTGACATTATTTTTGTTTTTCATTTTAAGGGAAGCGGAGCTGTGTTGGGGAGTCTCTGGCTCGGATGGAACTGTTGTTATTTCTTGGATCACTTGTTCAAAGGTTTCGTCTAGATTGCCCACAGAATGAAACCGTGTCTGTGTCACAAGTGGACGGTGTCTTTGGACTAGCTCATACCCCAAAGAGGTACAATATTGTTGCAAAGCCACGACATTAGGAGCAATGATGTGTTTGTGATAGCCGACGGGACGTCGTTGCTGTGTCCGCATTTTGTAGCAAGGCATACTATTTTGTTAGACATAATATACTACTTGTACATGTATTACAGTAAGTGTAATCCCATGCACCTTTCATATAGTACAACCGCGATGACAATAACTTTACTTTCATCCTAGGCATATCAGTGCATTGCACAGTGCTTTCTCATAAACAACTTTGGAAATGGCCAGAACTTTTTTTGGGAGTCAAACAAACAACTACACACTCCAACCATGACACCTTGAAGGTATACATTCTGCTGCGAAAGGTGGCTTCTCTGAGACAAGAAGCGCACGATTTACTAAGGTGGCCCATTGTCAATGTGACATGTAAATAATTGTTTTCCTTGTAGAACTATAAATAAGTTGCTCTTGTCCTTAATAAACATTCATGTAGTCGATATCATTTCATTAGCAAGTAGCTTCTTCATTATCTTGCCAAAGAGACAACAAAAGAACTCGTGATATTTTTTTTCTTTTATTCTATTGTTCTATTATTTTTTTCTGAATTTAATACTGTCAGGTATCGAACACTTAATAATAATACGTGTAAACTGTTCATTAGTTTAGGATATAATTTACAAAGCGTACACCATTAGTATTCACCAGTCACTAGGGTCAATCGTAAACTGGTTATACTCTGCATTGATTATTTCCCTTTCATTTTGGAACTGACAACCTTGTATTACGCATGTTGGACTACCTCCTTTGTACAGCCATTCCTTCCTGAAACAGACGTCAAAGTACAGTGTAACTATAATCAGGAAAGATAGGCCAAGGTTTGGTTTGTTTAAATGAAGATGATATATTAGAAGACGATATTTCTTTTATAATGCATTCTACATGTTAAAAATTGTATAGAGTATTACATATACGTAAGGAATATTGCATGATTGTACTGTTCTAATGGACGGTATTGTTCGAGTTGTTTAATAAAGTACGTTTTCCTGTAAGTCAGATAAGGCGATGTATCTTGTTAGAACAGAACAGACATGTAACGCTTCTTTTATTGTATTCCACGACTATTTAACAGAAAACAAAAAACAAATATGGCAAAGACAAAGTTTAGCACATTTACCAAAGCTAATTACTAAATATTTCACAGTATAAACATATCATATGAATGTGTTATTGATACAAATATATACGAGGTTCGATTTTCAACTTTTGAAGCAAAGAAAAAGGTCTGGATAAGTTTATTTCATTCTAAGTAAACGATGTTTTTCAGACAAAAGCTAGAGGTATATGATAAAAAGTACTAGATATGGTGGTTTAATAAATATATCTAATTGCAAAAAATAAAACTTCCTTATTGTATGCCAGTAAGTGAAAATCATTGCCATATCTCCTTACATGCGATATATGTCTGACTTGTTGCCCTGTATGACTCCTTTCACTGAACCCGTTCTTGTATTTTTGACACAACCTTTCACACAAAGTTTGTTTGCAGCTTGCAGGGTATACTGAAAAAAAGTAACTTAGTTAATATTAATCTGGCACTGGGCCGCGAAATTCGCTCTCCCAACTTACATAAATAGTTTCAAAGACATCATCAGATTAAGAACCAACAACTGTTATTAATAATTCGGATATCTCGCCCAAGGATACACCTAATTCAGACACTTCATTTTATATAACGATACAACATTACTAAGCAACAAATATGTGTAGGTATATAGTGTTTGGGGAAAACCAACTTGTAATGTTTGAAGATTTGTGGCCCAACAATTTTGAAGATTTGTGGCCCAACCTTTTTGCATAATTTGTAAATTTGTATTTCCGTATTAAACATGTATATTTGCAATAAAACATGTTTAAGCCTACCGAAACTGATTCGAAGTGCCTTCTTGATAAGGAAGCGAACGTTATATTACGGTCACTTAACAAATGAGGCTCACAAAAAATAAAGCTGTAATAGCATAAAACCTGTGATGTTTATTTTAATATCAAGCAAACTGCAACAAGGTAGATAACTGTATTTAAACTTGTTTGACAGAAAACTATTTTAAGGTTCAGTACAAGGCAGTGATTCCTATGATATATGAAAAAGTTTTCCCTTTTGTTATTTTTTAATTATATTACAGCAAGACAAAACTATCTAGAAAACAACATTGCTTGTACATTGTAAAAAAAATTAAGAATGTCCCATATAGCTATAAGCACTAAACTGTGATGTTTGTATGTATCTAATGTAATATTGTATTTTTTGGTATAAGAGATTAAATATGTTACCTTTCTGAAGAGAACACCTGTAAATGATAAAATATTTTGATCAGCGAAATTTATATTCATATTTTGTTTTCATGAAAACAAGTTGTGTATGCAAG